>PVHP010008747.1:0-52347 GCA_004024765.1 Zapus hudsonius
TGTGTGTGTGTGTGTGTGTTCACAACACACATGCAGAGGTCAGAGGACATCTTTGGATGTCTGTCCTTCCATTCCACCCTGTTTGAAACTGAGTCTCTTATTGTTCGCCACTGCAAATGCCAGGTTCGCTGGCCCACAAACTTTTGGGGTCTTCCTATCTCCGCCTTTCATCTCACCATGGATGTGCTGGCTTATAGACATTCACCACCGTAGCTGGTTTTATGTGAATTCTGTGAACCTGAACTCCAGTTCTCATGCTTGAATAGCAAACACTTTACCTAGTGAGCCATCATCCCAGCCTCTCTAAGTGACATTTATAATCAGTTACTTTCACCTCTCTGAGACCTGTGGAATGATGTGTCTCTAAGACTCAAGAATTAAGGAGCAATGCTAGAGAACCTGCCTGTGCTGGTCAGGATGAGGGTGACATCCCTGTGCGCGCTAGAGCATGCGGGCCATTTTATCTTCAGACAGGAGGAAACTCTAGGAGGAGGTAGCTGCCAGCAAAGCTGAGTGAGATGTATTTGTCTCTGGAGACCATGATGGGCAAGAAAGAAGGTGAAACCGACTACCTTAGCAACCAGATTAGCGATCTTCTCTGCTACACGTCAGGGGTCCCACCTACAGCCCTGCTCTGTGTAAGATGAAGGGGAAGAAGGATCGTGATGGGAGAGAGGAAGGTAGTGGGAAGGGCAGCAAAGAGATTTTTCCAGAGCAAATTAGCTGTTCACAGGACATTTTGATCTGCTTTGATATAGTCAACTTGAATAAGAAATCATCAATTTTCTTGGTCATTTGTTTAATTTAGAAAACTAATCCACAAGAAAATAAACAACAAATTTTGTTTTCTTTACTTGTCACTTCCTCAGTGGTTATATTTCCTGGAACCTAGAGACAATGGGCAAGATTAGCTCTGACAGCTGGAAGGAGCCAGAAGTGGCAGATGAGGGCGGCAGCACTGGGACCTGCCCTGTCGCTGAGAATAGAAAACGTGACACACTTCACACCTCAGGGTTAGTTGTCATCATCTTGTGTGTATGCTTCTCCAATATAAGACATAATACATTGTAGTAAAACATTTTACTTCACACTCCTCAGAGGCACTTGTGAATAAGCCCTACCAGAAGACTCAATGCAGAAATGTATAACTTAGAATCTCCAGCTTTCTCTGCATGAGACTGTGAAGTCTCTCAAACGTTCTCAAGAAACAGACATTGCCCCACTCAGCAACAATGCACAAAGGGGGAAGAAAATAAAACTGGAAAAAAACTGGCTACCTCAGGAGCATAACCCCCTAACCAATGAACAGATCCAGTATGCGCACTGAGGAAGGACCCCAGTGGGTAGGGGACAGAGAGGAGGGAAACAAGGACACCTTCACAAGATTTGCTCATACAATGCATATCCTTATTCATAATAAAGATATAATAATAATAATAAAAGAAACACCAGGTAGCAAGGAATGAAGAGCATGACCTGCATTCGTGCTGATGCTTCTGGTTTCAAGTACCAAAGACACCTGCTCATGCGGTTTATATCAGTAGGCCTTTGCTCGTGTCCAGCAATAAGAACTCGGAAGGTGGACGATGGGCTGTTTGTTCAGCAGCACAACATGCAAATACGATGCTCATCCTTTCCTCCATGGCAGCCAAATGTCTGGAGCAGCAGCAGCCCTCACACCCACATTCCCAGCACTTCTTGCTCCTAGTATTTGTTCATTGATTCATGAAGTGAGGTGTGAGTACTGCTATGTGCCCAATAGTGAACTTTGCCTTGGAAGCAGAAAAGATACTTAACACAAACAGCAGAAAAAGATACCAGATAGTTCTGCTTTTCGGAAGAAAGCAAGAGTCTTTCAGAGTCGTCTCTTACATTTCATGAACAAGCAAGGGATACATGCTCCTTTCTAGTTCAATAACTGGTTGACAGTAATGAGAAGATTTCAACCTTAGACCAGACATACGGCTTTGGAGACACACACGGCATCTTCACTTCCCCTGCCTCTGGTGTGAACTCGTCTGGGCAGCACGTATTTTCTGGGCATCGTCTAATCAGGAATGAACTGGCCAGGAAACCGAAAGATACATGAGATTAGAGTCCCTAGTCTGAGAGCAAATGACAATAATACAAACCACAAATTCCAATATGATCAGTTACTGTCCTGTCTTGTGAACAAGGATCTGATCAGAGCAACTTAAGGAAGCAGGAATTTATTCCGGCTTTCAGCATCCAGGGGAAGTTTCATAACGGGGAAGTCATGGTAGCAGGAGTGGGAAGCCTGCATTACAGGGCATCGCAGCCAGGAAACAAAAGGTAAACAGGCAGTGGGGACCATTCACAAAACCTCTGCCCCCCCATCAGTGACCCATCTCCTCCAGCAAGACACCAGCTCCTAAAGGTTTCACAACTTTCCCAAACAGAACCACTAGCTAGGGAGTAAGTGTTCAAACACGTGAGTGTGGGGGGGGGGGACACAACACAATACAACATGATAAAATGGATTAGGCAATGTTGGGAGTGGAGAAAAGTCCAGAAGGAGGTGTGGATTTCTGAAGCAGAGAATAGGGGATGGATTGAGAGGGAGTGTTGCAGTGGATCCTTCAGGCTACATGGGATCCACAGAGCACGGGCTGTTTGAAGGAGAGAGGGAGGGGGGTCAGGAGGCTTTGAGCTAGTTGCAGTGACCACAGGGTCCTGGGGTATTTGTCACCCTGTTGAATTCAGCCTTTTCCCTAGATCCATCCATGTGTTGACTGACCCTGCCCCTGATTCAAGGGGAGGAGTGAACAAGCAGTGTCTCATTCTACTCTGGAATCTTCTCTCTTACACAAAAGTCTTCTACTTAAGGTGCAATGCCTTCACCCTTTCCTTGTCTTGCCAAACAGAGAAATGGGAAGGTTAAAGTGCTCCACTTGGCACAGAGAGATCTGACCAGTGAAAGAACTTGGGAGGAAGGCACCCTTATCTCATTGTTTATTTCTAACCTGTCATCTCGCTTCAGTGACTTTACTGGCACCACAGGGTTACAAGAAGCTGTCTATTCACACAAAGAGCCCTCCAGCTAGAAACTGCTGGTGCCCTACAGGATCCTGAGAGGGATTTAAGGATGGCCATCCTCATCTGCCTGAATTTTACAGAAGTCCCAATAGTGCCAGACAAGGGGGCCACCATGGATCCCCAACTGCTGGTCCCCAGAATAACTGGCTATTCTTCTTTTTTTATTATTATTATTATCCATAATTAGATACATTTAATGAACAGATAATGAGTTGATATCCCCGTTTCCCCAATTTCCCTCCTCTCTGTCCCCATCAGCTGGGTATCCTTCTCCGTGGGTAGTCTGGATAGGTCCCTGGATTTAAGCCTCATTGCCCTGTACAAAGCAGGTAGGGGTCAGCTTCTGAAATATTGGGTCCTAGGACCCGTTTTCTGGTTTTATTTATTTATTTGGTTATTCTGATGTCTAGGATAGAGGCCAAGGCTTCTCACATGCCAGGCAAGTGCTGTACCCCTGCACTCCAGCCCAAGCCCAAGTCCTTTTCTGAATGACTCCACCAGCCAGTAAGAAGAAGGCCCCTAGCAAGCATGAAGTGTGACAACTGACCTGAGAGAAACCAAGTGACATAATCTGGTCCTACACAACTCTATTCTGAGTCTAACTAATCAAAATTCCCTCTTGAGGGAGAAGGATTTGTAGTCTTAGGGCGTGTTTAAGGAGATAAAGAGAGATTACCTCTGACAGTTGATTTGACCTAAAGACATTATAGCTTAATGTGTGTGTTAATGGGCACATGTGTTTCGATGCAGGCTTTCACGATAGTAGCCACGCTTGCTTCAAGTTTGCAATCCTTCTTTGGAAAGCTAGAGCTCCCCCAGGAAATATTTGTGATTCTCTTCAGAGGTGAGCTCCTGTGGTCCTGGGAGCGGTCATCCTCATTTGCAGTAAGTATTGAATGCTGCAGCCTGGCAGAAACTGCCCACACCCGGCCCTCCCTCCCTCCAAGGCTGCCAAGGTCTCCAGCAATGTCCTCCGCACCTGTGTGTCCTCATGTCTGGCAACCTGGTAGGCAGGGGAGATTTGGGGACTAGATGATTCAAAGGCATTGACCTTCCACCCTCCTGTGAATGACATTTACGAATGTGACGCAGCACTAAATAAATTCTGAACCCTAAATTCTGTAGACTTTTTTTTCTCAATTTATTTTTAATTTTTTTGGGGGGTTGGGAGGGAGGAGTGCCTCTGTACCATGGGGAGCCTGTGGGGGCCAGAGGATAAGTACAAGTGTCACTCCTGGCCTTTTGCCTGGCCTGAGGCCGATTCTGTCATGCAGCTTTCACGGGCTAGCTGGCCTGAGAGCCTCCCTTCTGGCAGGAGCACTGGGATGACAGGAGAGCCAAACTCAGGTCCTCACACGTGCAAGCAAGAGCTTTATCCACTGAGCCATCTTCCCAGCCCCTGCTCCAAATAGCCACTTGGAAAAATGAAAGTAAGTAGAAAGGAACACATCTAGAAATCTGATTTTATAAAACACAATGAAGTGCTTTTTCTGATAATTTTTTGTGCAAGTTTAGCTATTTTTTTACTTATGTTTTTGTATATTTATACCAGGCATAAATATATCAAAGTATATTTTGTTTGTTTATTTCTTTCCATTTTACTCTTTAGCTATGGACATTTGGCTTACAAACAGTAATTTTTTTTTTTTTGTTTTTTTGAGGTAGGGTCTGACCTGGAATTCACTATGTAGTCTCAGGGTGGCCTTGAACTCACTGCGATCCTCCTACCTCTCTGCCTCCTGAGTGCTGGGATTAAAGGCATGCGCCACCACGCCCGGCCCGAACAGTAATTTTTTAAATAAAATTTTAATGTGTGAGTTTTAGACTTTCCAAACAGTTGCAAGGATGCCAGGTGTGGTGGTGCACATCTTTAATCCCAGCACTCAGGAGGCCTAGGGAGGAGAATCAGTTAGAGGCCAGCCTGGGCTAAAGAGAGACCCTAACTTGAAACACCACATACACACAAAAGTTGCAAGGAAAGCAAAGAGTTTGCAAAGAGCAAACATCCCTCAGCAGTTTTCTTGACTGTGAACTTTCTATATTAAGATGGCTCCTGTGTCTCACAACTAACAGACCAGAACTGACACGTCATTACAGAGATAGCTCATGCTTTCTTCGGATTTCCTTCCTGTTTTTTCCCTTAACCTGCTAGTTTTGTCCCAGAATCCCATCACAACATCATGTTACTTTTTACCACCACGTTTCCTGAGGCTCCTTCTGACAGTTTCTCGGACTTCTTTCTTTGATGACCTTGATAGTTGAGAGCAGGTCTGGTCAGGTGTTTAGTGGAATAACCCTCAATCTTAGAAAACAATGATTTTTCTGAGGACTAGTCTAGGACAGTAGGCTTTTGGAGGGCAGGGGAAAGACCATAGAGGTAAAGAACCATTTCCATCACACCATGCCAAGGTCAAGCCCTAGGAACATGACTTACCCCTGTTAATGTTAACCTGGGGCACATGGCTGAGGAAGTGTTTGCTCAGATTTCTCTCTGAAAAGTTACCAGTGCGCCTACATCTGCAGGAAGGAAGACGCTAGCCAGACTACATAGAGCTTCTTTTAATGTTTTCAAAAAATATATTTATTTACTTATTGCAAGTAAGAGAGGGAGAGGGAGGGAGGGAGAGAGATAGAAGAGAGAGAGAGAGAGACAGAGAGAGAGAGAATGGGCACACTGGCGCCTTCAGTGGCTACAAATAGACTCCAGATACATGCACCACTTGGTGCATCTGGCTTTATGTGGGTACTGGGGAATTGAACACTGAACCTGGGTTGTTAGGCTTTGCGGGCAAGTACCTTAACCACTGAGCCATTTCTCCAGCCCTGGAGCTTCCTTTAATACCTCTCAGTTTTGGGCAGTAGTCTGGCATTGAATTCAAGAGTGTGAGAAATGTCTGCCTTCTATACTCATTTACTAAGAAAGTATAGGACAGTAAAGAGAATCTTTTTCGTCACTTTCTAAAAGATAATTCAGATAGTGTCTTTTAGGAGAATTTGTGGGAAATATTTCACATAACTTTTGTGAGTGAGTGTGTGTGTGTGTGTGTGTGTGTGTGTGTGTGTGTGTGTGTGCACGTGCACATGCATGCCACAGGACATGTGTGGAGTGAATAGGAGGATTTTCAGGTAAGTTCTTCCCTTTCCAGCTCATCTGACAACTTCCCGGTCAGTCCTTGTCTTTCACATCATTTGAGGCAGAGTTCCTCTCTCTGGATATCGCTCTCTGGTTGTTCTTTGCTGCGTTTGCTGTGTGCTTTGGGGAAATTCTTCTGTCTTCCACCCCAGGTGTGCTGGGATTACAGAAACCTCTGCCATGGCTTTTTTTCCTCCCCCTCCCCCCACCTTTTTTATTTTTTCAAGGTAGGGTCTCACTTTTGCCCAGGCTGATAGGGAATTCACTATTTATTCTCAGGCTGACCTCAAACTCACAGTGGTCCTCCTATGTCTGCCTCAAAACACTGGGATTAAAGGTGTGTACCACCATACCCAGAATCCTTTATTTATTTATTTTTAACATGGGGTCCAGTGAGGATTGAACTTGGGTACTCAGGTTTGAGCAGTGAGTGCTTTGTCCACTGAGCCATTTTCCCATCAAAGGAGAAGGGTTTGCTATCAGGTTAGTGGGTTTCCATAAGGGGGGAGATGTCGAAGAAGTGGCAGAGAGCCACGTGGAGGTCATCACTGTTCCCGACAACAATGGGAAAGCCAGAGCTATCTCTGTAAACAACTCTTTTTTTTGAATATTTATATACTTTATTTTAGTACTAGAAGTATTTGTTAAATATCTGATAAAAATATATCTGCAACTAAATTTTCATATTTAGAATATCAGAGTAGAAGACAGTTAAGATAAAATAGTTATAAAACTTTCCTGTTTACATGGGAATGTGTATACTATAGTTACCAAACTTTTCATAAGATAAAAGAATCAAAACAATATGGCAAATAAGAGTGAAAGTGCTGGTAACAACTCTTAAGAAATATTTATTTATTTGAGAACAAGACATAGTGAAAGAAGCAGACAGAAAGAGAACATGGGTTCAGGAGGGCATTCTGCCACTGCAAATGAATTCTAGCTGCATTGGCCATTTTGTGCATCTGGCTTCACTTGAGTCCTGGGAACTAGAACCCGGGTGGATGGGCTTGCAAGCATGCGTCTCTAACTGCTGAACAATCTCTGCAGCCCCTAAACCATCTCTTGATACCAGTTTGCCAATGGCCCAGTGTAAGGTCTTGGATGGACCCTTTTCCCTTTCAAGCTGCCAGTTCCTCATGGACAGGTGGAGATGTCCCACCTGCTTCTTCCCAACCGTCGTGCATCATTGGTGGCTGCTTGTGAATCTTGCGTTTATGCTGCTTTAGAAAGGTGCGCAGCCCCCTAGTCATAACTCTGAAACTTAAAACAATCTCAAGCCAGAACACTGCATAGTTTCCTTGGCAGCAAAACATAACATGATCAGATAAGAGGCCACCGAAAATTTTTATTTATTCCATTTAGTGTAAGCATGTATATATTTAGTTTATGGAATGCTGTCTACACTCCAACAGGGATATTATATAATATGTGACATATCTACTAAATTATAATTCTAAACTCCCAACATTTTTGATTTCTGAAATACATGTGGTACAACAGATCTAATCTGTTTATTTCTAGGTGTCATTATTATTTCTGTCACTAATAGGAGGACTTCTCTCGGTGTTTTCTAGAAAGCCAGTCCCTGACCCCTTACATTATAGACAGAATTCCAGCAAGCTCACTTATAGTACGGTCTCCAAGTTCTTCAATGTCAAAGCTAAGAGATGTCTGAGGAACACTCTGGACTATCAGAGTGTGAGGCAGGCACTTAGGAGGTTCTCGGGAGGTGTCCAGATGACTTTGAAAGTCCAACTCCACTTTCTATCTTCTGGATCACATGGGGTCCAGTCCTAGTTGGTAATCTCTTCTCTGTGATTAAATCCATTTGCTGGGACATTTTAAATCAGCTTTAATTGAACACTTGCTGTGTTTTAAAAATACTACTCTTCCTTATCTATGAGATTTTCTTTCCACTCCGTCACTTTCTCAAGCAGAGGATTTTGTGTGTGTGTGTTTGTATATGGAAAAAAAAGATATAATTTGTTTTTCTGCCCCATTATTATCTGAAGGCAACTTTCCCCTCAGTTATTTGGTTAACATCACCTGTTGATAGCCTGGGAAACATTCTAAACATTTAAAAACACGTGTAAAAACTGTCTTAATTAAATGTGGTGTAGCCCTCGCAACTTCAATGAGCTGTAAAATCAGCTTTTCACCTTCAAATGCCTGACAGCTAATTCACCTGATACGTGAGCAACAGGCAGGCATAGAGTTGAAATCTGAACAGAGTCCTAGAAGTTGTAGGCTCCTTTTTTCTCCCTCTCCATCTGACATGGCCAACTTGGTATCATTTGACCTCCGAATTTTATTCTTCTTGCTATGTGTTCCAGAAGTTTCTGGGCACAGATAGCAGGAGTGTATAAGAGGTCACTCTGATCAGTAACTTACACTTTCTTGGGAATGTATATATCAAAATGTCGATATGACTCAAAGGGCCACAATAACCCTCCCCGGGAGGAGGAGAGCTCGGAGCTAACTGTGTGAGTTACGGGAGAACGTTATCCTGAGTTCAGTGATAGGCATGTCCCGGATATTACGCATCCTAACAGTTTATTGGCTCTGATGTTACTTCTGAGACAAGAGAGACAAGAGTACATGGCTCTTTCAGGAAAGCATTAGCTATTTCAATCACTTCTCCTAAATCACAAAGCAAGGAAATACACAGCACTATGTTCTTTTGGATTTTACACGTACAATGGCACCCGCTTCAGGAATCTCTGGAAGCCTTTGTGGATTCAGAGACTCTCACAGAGAAGGTGACGAAATACACAGGAGAGAGTAGCTAAGGTCTAAGGTACATCTTCAATCAATCCGATAGAGCTGAGAACAAATCTTCCTAATCAAACCTTTCCAGCCCAAGATTGAATCCAAGGAGAGTCTAGTTCAAATTGCAGCAACTTGCCTCTCATGTCTTGGCAAGATTTTTTCCAGATATTAAAAAGTCTCCCTTTAAACCAGGCATGGTGGCACACTTCTTTAATCCCAGCACTTGGGAGCAGAAGTAGGAGGATTACCCTGAGTTGGAGAGTTTGAGGCCACCCTGAGACTACATCGTGAATTCCAGGCCAGCCTGGACTAGAGGGAGACTCTATGTTGAAAAACAAAAACAAAACAAAAACAAAAAAATTTCCCTTAAATAAACTCAAACTCAGGTATTCTAGTCAGAGACACCCTTAAAGACTGTTTTATTCTGTGACCACTTCCAGAAGGACACCCTCTGGGCTGTCTGGGCTGCCATGGGGGAAAACCAAGGGACACAAGAGGACGCCAGGATTCCTTGGAGAAATGCTGGGGGCAGACCCGTGACCCATGTGCAGTTCTCAAGAAGTAACAGATTGTTCAAGGGGAAAAACAAAATCCCAAAGAAACAGATTGCTAATAAACTGGCCAATCATGTTTAAGAATCATTTCGAGCTTCTTTTCTCATCCGAGTGGTATAAATGATCACACATTTTAAACTCATCCTCCCATTATTAGTTTCATTTTTGTCTCTAGAAAGAGTCCCTTTTGCATTTTGCTAATTTTACACCGTATATTTTTGTGATTTGACACACAACATATTTGTCATTTTTTGTCATATTTTGCACTTAAAATTGGAGAATGAGGCCAAATGAATTTAGCCAAGGTAAGATGTGAGAAACCTTCTAGCTGAAGTCTCGACATCAGCACTGTCCTTTGGAAGCTTTGACCTTGGAGAATGTCCGGTGAACCTACCAGCCGAATAGTAGCTGATCTGTGTCCACCTTCAAGTCCCATGCTAATGAGGAAAGCTACATGTCACTTGTCTTCCCCAGAGTTGTTCTTTCTGAAGTATGCAACTTGCGTACCCTGAAACCTAGGCTAGGATCCCTGAGCTAAAATGTGGCACAATTTAGATATCCTTTTTATACAGTTTATAAACCACAGATTAAGTGACTTGATTCCATGTTGGACCTATGGTAGTGGCTGTTCCCAGCTTCTCCACCAAGAAAGCATTCCTCAGGAAACTTCCCTGAGCAGATGACAACATTTCAACTCCTCAGGAGATTTTCAGCTTGATTTTGAAACCGTTTTTCTTCTTGGTGAGCTGGGCTAAAGTGGCATTAAAGACTTCTCAGATGTCGAGTGTCACCGTCGTCAACAGAGGAGGCATGCATCACTGCCCTTCCTGCTTTTGATCCTCTTGCCTGGCTTGACTGATTTCACGGCTTCTGTGGTTCAATTCCCAGGCCGCTATCAAAAGGGAAATGAAGTATTATTTCTCCTTCTTCCTGACATGCCCAGAGCAAACTCAAGCAGTAGCTGTTTGTAAAAGCATTCAGAATTAGTGGACCAGGATTAATACCTATCAGGAAACTGGGATCAATCCAAGTCGGAGAGCAGAGAGAGCCTGGCCAGTAGGAGGAAGGGCCTGTGTCGCATCTGTGCTGAGAGAGATTTCTTCAGCATCCTCGGCTTTCCATATTCACCCAGAGGTTCGCTTCTCCTGTTCTGATGGCCAGTAGAAACCAGCTAGCACCAGACTTAAAATTCTCTTGACAGATTTGAAAGCTGATGGGCAAAAATCACCTAAAGTTTCTAAGAAAATGAATTTCTCCTATTTACTACCTTTGTAGATTGACTGAAAAGAAAAGGAAGAGTGGGGACAAATGATTGCCCAAAAGTAACCCCATTACAGGGATTCCATGTTGAAGGTCAGCACGAGAGGGGGAAGGAAGAAAACAGAACGCCATTTCCATTAGCATTCCATTCTAGGAACTTATTGATTTCCTTCTCTGTGACCCAAACCTGCAAAGCAGCGGCAGTTCCCAAGTTTTCACGCTCTGTGAAGTCACTCTGCGTGGTGAAATCCTCAGAAAGCATGCACGCAGAAAGGGAATTCAGTGATGAGTATGCGAGGAGATCATGCAGCCAGGACAGCACTTCCAAGAACCCAGGGGTCCCTGTTCACCTACGCTGTTGAATCCCTAAACTAAGGGGTGGCCAGTGGACCTGTCTAGTGTTCCTGCTCTCAGCAGTGGGGTCTGGCAGGTCCTTTAGGTCGTTGTGGCTGTTGATGGGACTTCTACCATAAGGAAAGGAAGTCTGTCAGGTGGTAGAAAGCTGTTCTCCCATCCTGGAGACTACCTAGTCTCCGTGCTACTTGGCACCATTCCTCTTCAGTGTCAGCAAGAGGAAAATTCTCCTTGCTGAATTCCTGCCCAGTGAGTCCATCCTCTTGACTTTATGGTCTTCTGTGGAGACCCAGACAAAACCCTCTGCTTTTAGAGGATAGGTATACTTAGGTCAGGCCCACTGGAAGGACAACTGGCTTGGGACCTTAATTGCATTTGTAAGGTCCTTTCATGGAGTGTTTGGTGGATTAATGGGGGGAAGGTGTGTGTATGTGAAGGGCTGGGAACCTTGGGAGCCCACTACATACACATCTGCCTGTATTCATGGTACCTTTGTCTAAAGTTAGTTTAAGCTTTTCTCCAGACAGATCTCTCTAACTAGCAGTAAAATTATCTGTTATATTTTCAAGATTGCTACATTATTTTAAAAAAATCATCTTGCTATTTTTAAAAAATTTCTTTTGCATTAAAAGGGTAACTCTAAGACCAGAGTTGGTCAGCTTTGGTGGTATATACCTATAATCCCAGCATTTAGGATGCTGGGGCAGGAGGATTGACAGTTTGAAGTTGATTTGGGCTATAGAGCAAGCTTGAGGCCAGCCTCAAGCATGTACAAGCAAACAAGCAAACAAAACCAAAAACATGCTGGGAGTGGTGGCCCATGTTTAAATCCCAGCACTCAGGAGGCAGAAGTATGAGGATCTCTGTGAGTTCAAGGCCAGCCTAAGACTACATAGTGAATTCCAGGTCAGCCTGAGCTAGAGCGAGATCCTACCTCAAAAACAACAGCAACAACAAATCCCCAATCAATATAACAGGCTTATATTGGATCTCCAAAATACTGGTGCTGGCTAGATGATCAGTACACAGAGACAAGTTTTTGTAAGGAATTGTAGAGCGAGCGTTGTGTGACCCAAATACCAGGCAATCACCAATCTGTTTACTAAAAAGGTATTTCAATAAGATAATTTTTATTTGAATCTGAATTTTGTAGTAACAACATATACCATTCTTAAGCCTATTGAAAACCAAATTTTTATTTTTAACTTTTTGGCATTTTTAATTAATTAATTACTTTTAAATGCTTTTTTCATATTTACTGTTAATAATTAGATATATTGAGCAAGTCTTATGATGTATTCCCATTTCTCTCCTCCCTGTCCCCAACCCCCTAGGGGCTCTCCTCAGTGGGCTTGCTGGGGTTATGGATTGTAGCCAGTTTTTTTTCTCCCCCACCATGGCTCTTACAATCTTTTTTTTTTTTTTTTTGGTTTTTCGAGGTAGGGTCTCGCTTTAGTCCAGGCTGACCTGGAATTCACTATGTAGTCTCAGGCTGGCTTTGAACTCACGGCGATCCTTCTACCTCTGCCTCCCGAGTGCTGGGATTGAAGGCATGTGTCACCATGCCTGGCTTACAATCTTTTTTTAAAAAAATATTTTATTTATTCATTTTCAAGCAGAGAGATACAGAGAGAGAAGAAAGAGAGAAAGAAAGAGAGATGGAGAGAGAGTACATCAGGGCCACCACCTTGTGGGTCTGGCTTATATGGGTACTAGGGATTTGAACCTAGGGCCTTAGGCACTGGAGGCAAGTGCCTTAACCGCTGAGCCATCTCTCCAGCCCGGCTCTTACAATCTTTCCGCCCCCTCTTCCTCTTAGATCCCTGAGTCACAGTGGTTATTTTAGGTCTCCTTTACTGTTGAGGTCTTAAGAATCTTCGGATTTCTGCTTTGAACTGTGTTGGGTATCCCCAGTGTCTGTCTCCATTATCCTTTCCCCGGTTATCTGACTTGCTGTGGAGGAATACAGACAATATACCATATTATAAAGGCCTCCTCAGTGTATTTCAGACCATTTTTTTTTGCATGACCTTGATGCTAAAGTTGGCATGACAGTCTGCACCACTCCAATTCCCGGAAATGGGCTTAGGATCAAAGGTCCCTATCAAAGTCCTCACTTACAGGATGCAAGACGAAGCAGGCCACCCACAGATGAGCTTCCAAGTGGATTCCTTCACAGGACCAGACTTGGGATTCCCACTGGGCAGGCATGACCTTGGCATTCATTTCTGTGATCTGGACTCTCCAATACAGGCAGGCAGGGTAGTGATAGTTCATTAAATCCCTGATGTTGGCTTTGTCTTCTCCTATGCCACAGTAATATGGACCTTGGGAACCAGGGATGCCATTGAAGGTCAACCAAAGGGTGTCCCTGTTACAAACCAGGAACAGTGGTTGCTCACTGTGTTCGTTATCCATTCACAGCTGTGCTTTAAATTCTCTGTCGGCTTCTAGTTATACTTCAAAACTTCGCAGAATACCAGCCTGTTGGGGTCCTGGATCCCACAACACGGCAACATGGGGGAGGCACATGTCACTGTTGGAACCTTCAGTCTGAACAGTGCTAGAGCCATCAAAATTCCACTGGGATAACACTTCTACACACTTGTCCAGGGTGTGGGGTTCAGCCCAGTCCTCCTGTACCATCCATCCAGACATACATGGCTTGTACTTTCTCGCCCTGAGGCAGGGCATGTCATTTGCTTGATGTCTTTGTTCAAGTGGAACCTGGCTTAAGTGGCCTTGGTGGGAGGTGTTTTGGGCAGTGGTAGGGTGCCGGGGGAACAGAGTGGAGAGATGGGTGTGCAGCTCTTCTCCCATTCTCTCTTATGTATAACTCTCTTCTCTTATGTATAGCTCTCTTCTCTCTTATGTATAAACATGCTTATTCACCAGAATCCAACCAAGATACAATGCAGAAACCACTTACACAGGGAGAATTATTCTAAAGAACTATTAAATACACTCTCAGGGCAACTAAGGCCTTTAAATGAAAATGCTAGAGAACCCTGCTGTTAGGAAGGAACGACTCAAGGAGGGCCCCTCCTCAGGTAGTCAGTTAAGGTGGGCGATGATGCCTGCAAAGCTCTCGGGGTGCCTGGGCCAAGCTGTGGGGTGGATAAGGAACAAGTTGATATAGGACAGGTACACGGAGGGCATCTAGAATCAGTTTGCTGGCAGGACATCTGGAGGCCTTGTGGAAGGACTGCTCCAGTGTGGTCACTGGCTAGGGTGGGCTGAGGGGTTGAAGAGGAACTGCGTGCTCTGGGGCTGTGAAAGCCAGAGGAAAAACACAAGGAGACATGAGAAGCTGCACCTCCACTGGCAAGCTTAGGATCCTACTCGCTGCTTCAAGGGTCCAGCCCACTAAGGCAGGAGAGGTCATGGGGCAGAGACGGAGCAGGGATACACTGCCAATGCCATCACAACATAGAGCTCATTTTGTATCCTACATCCTTTATTCCAGAGAACATCCTCCATTATGCTAAAATCCTTCTGCAGTAGTATTTTAATGGGTATATGATATTCCATACTATGGATGACCTATAACTATTTTGGGGGGTATAGGGGCAGGGTTTTGCTATATAGTCTAGGCTGGGTTTGAACTCTCATTCTCCCTGCCTTAGTGCTAGGATTACAGGGATGTGCCACCATGCCTAGTGAATCCACATTCTAAAACCAATATCTAGTGTTAGGATACCAAGAGCATGTCTTATTTCTAGCTATTTTAAGCAGTATTGTATTACTGTTCTATAGTGAGTCTTTATTGTGCACATATTTCCTTAAAACGAATTCTTAGCAGTGAGATTTGAGTCACAGAGGACACACACACACACACACACACACACACACACATATATATATATATAAATTTCATGCATGCTCTGAAATTTCCTTCCAGAAAGATAACAGTGTATTTGAAAGCAACAAGTCTTGGTAAAATTCCTGCATTTCATTATTTTAATGTGTACTAATTTTTTAAAAATATGCTAATTAAATGAATTTTATGATGATAATGAAATGGTCTTAGAGAAAACAATTCTTATAACAACATTTCATAATGAGTGATACCAAAGAATTGTTTAAAATGATAATGAAGTGGCTATTAGTACAGTACCAAAGAAAGAGATGCTTAGAACTTACAAATGAAGACCCTGATTATTCCAAACATAAATTTCAAACCATAAACACAGGACTCATTGTAATAGACCATTTCTGTGTCTTACAAAGGAAGAGACAAAAATTTAATAGTCTACTTCAAAAGGGTTGTCTTTAAAAAAAAAAAACAGTAATAATTAGATTTACTCTTCGCCCAGAAAAATGCAGTGGAAAAAAGATCTAGAAAGAAAAACACTATGAAATGAGGGAGGGAGGGAGTGAGGGAGAGAGAGAGAGAGAGAGAGAGAGAGAGAGAGAGAGAGAGAGAGAGAGAGAGAGAGAGAACAAGAAGACAGAGGAAGAGTGGAAAAAATGAGTTGGGGGCTGAGGTAGACATAACTCAGAGGTAGAGCTCTGGCTTAGTATGTATGAAGCAGAGAGAACAGAGGATTGAAGAAAAGAACGAAAACTAAAATGAAAGAAAATTGAAGAAAAGATAAATAGAATGGGGGCAAACGAAGGGAAAAGAAACATATGAAAGCAAACTCCATCTTTCGAATGGCAATAACGAATGGGCTTGATATTAAAACCTTAAGTACTAGGGACACACACCTAGAAGAGACACCCTTCTGGGAAATTAGCCTTCATCGCCCAATTGTCCAGAGAAGCAGTGTGTTGGTGACACCCGTGTACTGGGTCCTGTCGCAGAGAAGATCAAGCAGTGCACCTTTCCGCACCACCACGCAGTCTCCACAATAAACGGTGGAAGTATTTGCACAGACTTGGGGTGGGCCCCTGAGCACCTGAGGGTGGGGGTCCTGGGATGGGTTAGCAATGGCAGCAGGAGTGTTACCTGGTTGCACAAAGTCAGGACTGTATGACAGTCCTGGGGGAATGTTCTCTGTCTCCAGATTGGTCTGTCACAAAGAGTAGAGCAAAAGCCATGGGAAATGTTGGAAGAGGGCTCACCCTTTCTGGGCTGTCCTTAGGGTGAGCCTCTCCTTGAAGGGATCCCCCTCTCTCAAAGGGGGCCTGGACTCTTTGTAGAATGAAACCCAAGGTACTCCTCTTCGATTTCCTCATCCCTTCGGAAGTTGGCAAACTGATTGGATAAAACACTGATAGATTCATCAGATTAAGGTAGTAATTTCCTTCCATTAATTTGACAGACACCAGTGTCTCACAGTGACAAGAAATATGGCTACCCTGGTGGGACACATTTAAATTCATTAGATTTCCCCGCTTTCATCCAGGACACTGAGATTTTTTTCTTCTCAGCCAATAAATCCTTTCAGTTTTTACTTCAAATGGCACTAAACAAGCACTCATCAATTTATATTTTAATAATATCCAGTTGGATTAATCTGTTTAATTAGCAGTGAGTTGACGTTTTCTTGGCCTGCCGCAAGTCCAGTTACCAAAATAAAAGCATGGAAAGCGCTGTTTGAAAAAAAAAAACAAAACCAAAAAAACCCAAAACAAAGCAAAAAAAAAAAAAATGCCTCCTACAACTGCAGGGAACAAGGGGAGACATTCTCCTAACAAATGTTAACCCAGGCCCCCTCCAAAAAAATTTTTTTTGAACATACACAAAAGATTAAATTAACAATAGATGAATTGCAAACGAGAAAGCTGCCCGGGACCAGACTTTCTCAGGAGCCAACCTTTAAGAATATGGATTATTTCGGATAATTCGTGGTTTGCAGCTCTTTATTCTTTGTCTTCTCTGTAATATCCAGGGCACATCTTCGACAGATAATTAGGGCATTATCATATTCCTTAACTAAGTCGGACAAATTGCACCGTGCTTTGTGGTAAACCAACCTAGGGTTCTATCATTAGCATTGTCTAATTGTTCCAAATCGAGTCCTTGCTTTATGATTGCATCAACTTGGTCAATACTGAGACGAGCGTGACTGTTGCTTTTCCTGGAGGCATTCTTGAATATGCTAGCCACTAGGTAATCTTACAGTTAATACGGGCCTCAGCATGGTGAAATGTAAGAAAGGTCAAAAACATGTTTCTATTCTTAAAAAAATGAATGATAATGACATAATTTTTTCAGCTCATCAGGCTTTTTGCTAAGTGCCTCTGTTACTGCCAGATCAGTAATGTGTAACAAAGGACTGCTTTCTGCAGTCTGCTTCATTAGGCTGCCCTGTCGGACCTCACCTCAGACCTGCACTGATCTGTTGGCCAGCTCAACAGTCCTGTTCGTTCTCTTCTCCTCGTCCTGACCGAGGATTTCTCAGCTGGAGGCTTCCTGGAGGCTGGCGGCACCTGCAGCCAGGTTTGTGTCTAGTGCCTTGAAATAAAAACAGTGCGAGACAACTGTGGACATTGTCAGAACAAGTAAAAAATATCACCACTGACTTATTTTATATTGCAGAAAGTGAAATTATACCGTGTGCCCAGAAGTCACCACAAGTGCGTCAGGAGACTGTGCCAATTCACACAATGAGACGGTGCGGTAGGGAAAATGGAAGAAAAGGAGATTCGACAGTTTATGTAATTTTTGTTGTTTGTTCAAAACAGCACCGAGGGGGGAAGAAAAAAAAAGAACATACGGACAAATTCAAAATCCTAGGGGGAAATGGAGAATGTCATTTTCCCAGACAAATTACCTGAAGTCATGAAGATTTAATACAATTGATTCCCGTGTACCATGAGTGCCAATAACACACTTAATACAAACTGTCCCCAAACATTGTGCATCGAGAGTTGATAGCAAGAGTAAACCTACGGGAAGCTTTTAGGTGAGATTTGAGGAGCTGGGATGAATCACCTGCTCAGAGGGGAGGGAGCCAGGATGGGGAGTTGGGGTCACAGCCAGCCAGGATGGAACTTCCAGCTGTGGATGTAATGGAGGAAGGATGCCAAGGAGATTGGGGGGCTCGCTGAGCTGGCTGCAATGAAAGGATAAGTGGAAGGAATGGGTAAGAAAATGAAGGCTGCCTGCAGAACTGTTCCAGACTTAGCTGTTTCTTTGGGGACGGAGATGGAGAAGAGAGATACATGGAAGCAAGGCTCTGGAAGCAGCTGTGAGAATGCATTGATCAAGCAGCAAAAGGGCATTTTCCCCCCTTTGCACGTAAGTGAGTGATATTTTTCAACAAAGCATCTGCTCATTTAATGCTCATAAAGACCTTTGGGGCGGGGCTGGAGAGATGGCTCAGTGGTTAAGATGCTTGCCTTCAAAGCCTAATGACCTGGGTTTGATTCTCCAGTACCCACATAAAGCCAGATGCATAACATGGGGCATGCATCTGGAGTTCCTTTGTAGTGGCTAGACGCCCCGGTGCACCCATTCTCTCTCTCTCTCTCTCTCTCTCTCTCTCTCTCTCTCTCTCTCTCTCTCCTCTCTTCTCTTCTCTCTCTGTATAAATAAATAAAAATATTTTTAAAACAAAGACCTTCTTTGAAGAAGGAGACTGTGCTCTTGTGACATTATTGGGATTACTTTGGCAGATCCACTGTATGTAGACTCTTGCTTAGGATATATTTATGGAAAAACATTAGGGCTAAAATAATTAGATCTGATTATGTGAGACTTTCAAAGTCCCTTTGGGGACTACTGAGCTCGTATCAATCAGTCTAGGGAAACTGAGGCTGTGTGGCTCACGGGAACTGTGTGAGTGGGTTGCAGAAATTAGCAAAGCCTTTTTTGGGGTTATGAAATTATTTCTTGGTTGCCACTTAAAATTCCTCAAACCAGTTAATCCAAACTCTTTTCTGTCTGGGTTTTCTCCATCTTCTTTGCAGACAGCTGACTTACAGATGGACCTTGCAAAGCCAATCTGGACTATTAAACTGGATTAGGAAGAAAGGTCTGATGCCAAGCTTTCTCCAAGAAGAACATTATCTTTTCTCTTTCTAGAATTTTCTGATTAAACAATCAATTGGACAAATGGCTGTTGTATTAGTTTGCTGAGGCTCTGAAGTGATACTGACACATGTATCCAAAAGTCAGCAGGGTTGGTTTCTTGGGGGGGGGGAGAGGGTGTGATATACCATGTGTCTTTCTTCTAGGTTCTCTGTTGTTCCTTGGATGGTAGAAGCACATGGTCACCTCTGTCTTCCAGAGCTGTCTTTCAAATCTGGACACCTCTTGTGTCCAGAGCTGTCTTTCAAATTTCCCTTTTACTTAAGCACTTACGGGTTTGAACTCAGTGCAACAACTGCATACAAACAACTTCTATAAAATGTAAAGTTCTGAACAAATTCTGTCTCCAAACACAGTTACGTCTTGAGGTCCTGGGGTTCGGGATTTCAATGTAGGGTTTTGGCAGGATACAATTCAGCTCACAAGACTATCAAGGATAAACATTGCTGTAAACCGGAAGGGGAGATCCATACAGAAGTGGGCGTGTCCCCTGACCTCACATACTTACATTTTAGTGAGGGGATGGCTTGGCATACAAATGAGGGCAAATTGAAGAAGGAATTCACAGCCAACTGTGGCCATCCTGGGTTCAAGTGACGCAGCAGCCCAGAGAGGTTTCTCTGAGGAGAGGCAGGAGGGGTCAGTGCCCCATGCTTGCCCGCCCTTTTCTTCTTCTTATGGGTGCTCCAGCAAAAGGGGTGCTGATACTCACTGCCTCCCTGTGACAACCTGGATCTGTAACCAAGGCGAGCTGTCTGGGGTTAGGAGGGCAGGCACTGTAGCCTTGGGAACGTGTGGGGATCTAGGGACCAGGGAGTTGTCCCCTGACAGTCCCCATGGCTCTAAAGTTTTGGGGAAAGGGTCAGCTTCAGAAGCTTCCTCACCTCTGCTGGCGAGGCCATCCATCCCCTTCTGCCTTGTCCCCAGTACCCATGGAAAAGGGCAGTGTGATAGTTTGAATAGATGTCCCCCAATAGAATTTATTATAATTGTAAATTGTCTCCAGCCTTCTGGCTGGAGGAAGTGTCACTTTGGCCTGGCCTCCTGGGGTCATGACACCCTTTCTAAATTGGATGCAAAATTCTAGGGATACATATGCAAAACAGCAGCCAGAACCCAAGTCTGGCAATTCTGCCATTTTGTGAGTTACAGTGTTACAGTGTGCTTGCTTGCTTCTGGAGGTGCTGGTGGTGGGTTTCTCTCTCTGCTTGCTTCTGTGAAAGGGAGCCAGCCTTTTCCTTCATTTTTAAAAAACTTCCCCTGGATCTATTATTTTCAATAAATACTTTCTTCCCCCAAATTGTGTCTGGTTTAGAGATTCATCCCAGCATCGTGTGGCAGCAGCTCCTGTGGCACAGCCGCCGCCTCCCCAGACATCGATCCTTCTCCGGTTGTCACTGGGCTCTCAGGACTGGGCCTCAAAAAGTTTTTGAAAGATGCTTTGAGTCGTTTGTTGTTGATGTCGATTTGACACAGTCTCATGCAGCCCAGGGGCTGGTCTTGAGCTCACTAGGTAGCCAAGGATGACCTTGAACTTCTGATCCTACTGCCTCCACTTCTGAGTGCTGGGATTGTGTGCCACCTTACCCAGTTCATGTGGTGCTGTGCAGATTGACCCCAAGGCGTCCTGTGTGCTAGATGAACATTCCACCACCGGAGCTACATCCTAACTCCTCTTATGTTCACTTTGGAAGGAAATAAAGAAGGTAGGGACTAGAAAGAAGGAAGAGAGGGAGGGAGGAAGGGAGACAGGCGGAGAGGGGAGGGTAATTTCAAGCACCCAAGCTGCTTTTTTCTCACCCGCACTCAGAGTCACATTCTAAACCAGAGGCCCATCCTCCAAACCCGGCTGCTCCCACCTCCAAGGTCAGATGTAGACCGCTTGGCACATCGCTCTGTGGTCTGGCTCTACCTATCTTCAAACTTGGCTGGCACTCGGCGGCCTCACCCCCTGCTTGGCAGAGTTACTTTCCATTCTTCAAATAAGCCATGCTAGTTCACACCCTAGAATCTTGTAAATGCTGTTTTCTCTGCTTAACCTTCCAGGCTTCCCAACTAACTCCACATTCAAATATGCCACCTCCTTTGCAAAAGCTCCCAAACCCCCAGCAAAAGTAGTCACACCTCCACCTTCGCTTTGTCTGCACAGCCTTGTGGCTCATCATAGTACAATAAAATAACACTCTATTGTAATTACATATTTCTCATCTGTCTCCCCCATGAGTCTGTGATCCGCTGTAGCGGGGAAGATCTGTCTTAGTTGTCTGGGAGGCCCCAGCACCCAGCCTGGCATAAGTCTGCTGAATGAACACACATTTGCAAGGCTGAGCAAAGAGAGGGATAAAGAAAGCAGGCAGAGGAGGTGAAGGGAAGAAGACAGGGGAGGAGGAGCAGAGAACCCCTACTTTTTATTCTATGGTCACCTTGCCTCACCTGCTTGATGAATAATGAAGGTACATACAGGGTTGGCCTATAGGCACCAGCCCAGAAACTTGAATGTAGTCTGCTCTTAAGAAACCCCTAATTTGGGTGTTATTAGGGGGTGGTATAAGAGGAGGTGTCAAGTGTAAGGACAGCCAATGAGTGAATCAATGTTTACCAACAGCAGTGTGGGGAAAGGGCAGCAGACCCCACCCACCAAGCCTACAGGTGCTAAATTGCTGGCCTGGGTACACAGTGCAAGGGAAGAAGCGATCATAAGGAAACTAGTGTTTGGTTTGTAGAGGAGCATCTTTTAAAATGAGTATTTTAGATGTTTTTTGCTTCCCTGTCTGAAGCCAATAGGACTAGCACCAGGTGTAGATCTGTTCTCTCCAGGGACTTTCACAAAGACATGTTTTAGGTCAGAGGAGGAATGTAGGATTTAACCCTGTGGTTTAATGTTGCTCATTTTATAAGGAGGAAAGGGTTTATAACCCTATTAGCAAATCCCTCCCCCGATGCCTGCAATCAGGATTTGGGTTTTTATAAGTGCAGCAAAGGAGAGCCAGAAATACAACGCGCTCTCCAGTCCTATCTTCTGTAACCACTCCAACCCAGGGTCTAGTCCGTGAGGCCTGAGGGACCCTGGTGGGCAGAGCACCCACCCCCTCCCGCTCCTGACACACTTCCTTAGAACTGCAGGCTCCATGCTGGAGCTCGCATATCTTTTAGGCCCTTTCTCTGACTGTTGTATTTGACGATAGGCATTTCTGACACTTTGCAAGGAAACGTGCTAAACAGATAAAAGATAATGCCATTATTTCCTCATTTTCCGAGTGGCTGATAAGAAGACATACCCCCTTCCTATAGTACATGCATATCAGTATGATGAATGTGAAAAAAAAGCCAAGTGTCCAAGCTCCTTTCTTTTCCAACCTCCCTCTCATCGCCCCCATTCTTTCTGTTTCTTCCCCCCCAGCCCCTTTTAAAGCCCTGCCCTTTTCAAAACAAGGGGAGATTCAGTGTAGCCCCTGTGCCACCGCCGCCCAGGAGTGTCACGTCACTATGGCAATTGCTGCCCAGGGCAGGAATGCAGAGCAGCTGTAATTGTGCAACGCCTTATTGCTGGTGCATGTCAATCAGAACCTATGAATTGAGAAAAATTTGCTCTGTTCATTCTGTTAAATGATGTATCCAATTAAACCTGTTAGAATTCATGATCTTCAGTCAAGGTTAAATGAAAGTAGTTACTCCTGTCAGCTAGGTGATTAAATGCTGCCTACATCAGGCACATTTATGTGCAAAATTAAAATTTTGGTATAAAGCATGAATCTTTATGCATGCCAGTTAATTATCTTGCGGTTCCTCCACTTATTAAATGCCCACTGCATTTCTTCTTAATCATCAGCTTCCTTTCAAAACTTATTTCATACTTCACATTACACCACATTTCAATGTTTAAATGAAATGCCTTACCAATGAAAACTTCCTCTTCTTGAGGGCTTGACTGTACTATGCTACTGAAAATAATCACTATTAACATTTTTCTCATTATTATGTACAAGCTGCCAGGTTGACTAATGCCAAGGCATTTGGGAAGTGATTCCTGTTGAGGTTTGAGCCAGGCTTGTTTTTCACCTGGGTCTCAGCTTCTTGCAAACCTCTCCACTTCACCCTCTGCAGCTAGGCGTGTGCAATGGCTCCTGCTGACTGTGAGCTATTGTTCTTTCTCCATTCCTGGTGTACCTTGGGCAAATACAAAATGAGTTCAAATGTACTGATTAAATGATTTACCATTGCCCATAAAATGCCTTCAAAATAGATGTGCAAAAGCATTGTTTCCTCTTTAAAAAAAATAACAAAAGAACTAACCAAACCAGGTCTTAGACCTACACAACCCTCTTCCATTGGTTTATGTGATGGTTAGGTTTTGTTGTCAACTTGATCTTTTTAATTATCTTGGGTGGGTCTCTGAGGATGTTTACAGGAAGGCAGCCTCTCAGCAAGGGGCAGGATGTAAAGAAGCTCAAAGAAGCTGGAAAGTAAACATCCTTTCCTGTGTGGGCAACACAGGAAGGAAATTCCAGAGACTCAAGAAGCCATTAAGTCTGGGATAGGGTTTCGAGACCCCACCTAAGGTTATATAAAGGAGAAGAAATTCTCCTTGGCTCTCCTGCCTGTTTCCTGTTCTCTGTGTGTGGTGTTGGTGATGGGTTTTTCTCTCTTCTCAGACCTGTGAAAGAGGGCCAGCCTCTTTCGCTGTTACGGAACTTCACCTCAACCTGTAGTTGCAATAATACTTTCCTCCCCCAAATTGTGACTGGTTTGAAGATTCATCCCAGCGGGTGTGGCTGACTACAACAGTTTACAAGATAATTGGAAAGTATAAAGTGGGAGGAGCATGATGCCATAGCTTGCAAACACAGCAGTATAATCCTGGGAGTGTAAAATGCCATAGAAACACTCCTCGGAGCCTTCTCTTAGGAACATCTCTACCCTAGAATCTACCTATTTTTATTTTACTTTAAAAACCTTCAACAACAGTTGTGTAGAATTAAAAATTTTACAGCAAACTTTTCCTTACTGATAAGATTATTTCAGACATTAGGAGGCAGATGATATCTATATCTATATTTATTGTTATTTGTGTGGATGGGCATGCCAAGGTCTCTTGCCACTGCAAAGAAAAGTCTATCTAGCTTTATGTGGGTGGCTGGGAAATTGAACTCAGACCAACAGACTTAGCAAGC
Organism: Zapus hudsonius; assembly: GCA_004024765.1. Lineage (NCBI taxonomy): Eukaryota > Metazoa > Chordata > Mammalia > Rodentia > Dipodidae > Zapus > Zapus hudsonius. The sequence continues at coordinate 24,283 of PVHP010008747.1, forward strand.
AAGCTCTTTAACTGCTGAGTCATCTCCCCAGCCCCAATGACCATATATTTTCAAAGTTAGATTCCAACTATCTAATTGATTATAATAAATGATATGAACAGAACTAATGTTACTGAAGTTAATTTCCATTTTATTTAATTTTCTGTCACCATCGTTTGTAACCACAAAGTATTTAAGAACTATAAGAAACATATCTTTAAAACTGAAAGGTTCAAGTTCTCAATTTAATTGTTGCAAATATTTAAATAAAAATACTTCCCACGCTAGAAAGTTGTGAAGTGTTCCTCTTAAATGAACTTGAAAGGGACTGATTTCCATTAAAAGGAAAATAGATTTATTAGCAAATGAAATGGAAGAAATGCTTTTCATTGAGTAATATTAATGAATCAGCCAGCAATTGGTGACACTGAACAGCTGCCTATTCAGAAATGTGTTAGGAATTCATTCCTTTCCAATGTGCCCTTAGACAGATCCCCTCATAATGATGATGCCCTGCTATGCTTGGCTTTGTAGCTCTTGATGCACAATTGTCAAATGTCAACTTATTAGTTTTTTTAAATCAGAACTCTACCACCAATGGATTGAAGAAATGATAAAACATGGACTCACATGAGTGTAAGTTCTTTCATTTGTTACAAAGGGCAGACTCACATGGGCGAGGGAGTGGCTTGGTTTTAGGGTGGGTTTCAAGGTGAGGCACTTCTCTGTGGCAGAGATGGTCCTAGGAATCTCAGGGTATAAGTCTTAGGTGTTTCAAGGACCTGCAGTGATTATCCTACTCTTCAGTATGGTGTAAGTGTAGGTAGTGCAGCAGCTAGCTAGCTAGATGATAGATAGATAGACAAAATGGATAGATAGAGATAGATAGATAATAGACACATGGATAGATAGATATAGATGATAGATGGATAGATGATAGATGGAGACTTCTCCCATCATGCACTTTGCTTCTCTCCTCACCTGCTCCTCAGCAGTGGCTCCTCAGATCCCATATTCCTTCCCCACTGACACCCTCCCCGGTCAGCTCTTGGATTTACACCCAGATAAGCTGGATGTGCAGTAGAGCTGGAGGTGGAGCTGAGCGGAAGACGGTGACCACAGGCACTCACAAGCCTTCTGAAACAGAATGGGATGAAGGATGGAGACCATTCCACTTTGAGTGCCTTTCAGGGTAATGCATCTAGTGGTCAGACTCTTTGAGATGGCCCCAGCCATGAGGCGGGGTTTGGAGACCTCTCCAGTGGGAAGAGCACATGGAAGCAACAGCAAGAGTTGCCCCGTGTGCACCTGAGCAGGGGAGGGCTGGCTAGATGGACGGCTTTGGTGTCATGCAGGGTGTGTCACTTGTGTCCTTTCGTACCTCTGAGCTGCCTAGTGTAAGCTTCTTTTCTTTATGTGATGCGGAGTGATTTAAAGTGGATCTAAATGATTTCCCACAGGGCCCACTCTGGCTCCGTGGAGGTGGGTTAGGTGGCATTCTGGCCCCAAAGGGGGTAATCCAGAGATCACCTGGGCTCTCTGGATGGCTAGGATGTGGGGAGACAGTGGGTACTGCTGGCATGCAAGGTGTCAGGATAAAGAAGCAGCGGGTGAAGGACAGAGAAAGCAAGTATCTCTTTGAGTTAATTCTTACAAACACATCTCCCTGTGTGACCATGTGTGTATACCATGGTTTAGATGTCAAACAGCAATGTGTTTCTTTCTTTCCATTTTTAAAAATCATTTAGAAACAGGAACAATTTTCTGTTCAAATGGTCGCTGTCCCCAAGGCTTAAACCTCTCAGTGGGAAGGACAGCAGCTCGCGCAGAGACAGAGTGGCCTCTGTCTGTGAGAAATATCCACCTGCCGGCATGCTTTTCCTGCTCGCTTTATCGCTTGCTTTGCAACATGGAGATGTAACGTGGCTGGAAATCAACCATGTGTTTAGCCTGCTTTGTCAGCCCACCTGGTGACAGATTGGGGTGTTGTGTGGCCTCGCTGCTTTCCCTGGTCACTCAAAGCCACGCAAGTAGAAGGACTGGGTCCGCTTTAATCAAAGGCTTTGATTGCACAAAGCTTCAGCCTCATTCCAACAGGGAAGCCTCTTCTGGGTGGGGGAGAAAGGGTTTGGTGGGCAGCGTACAGGCTGGTTTAAAGCTTCATGCAGAGAGATTGATTCTCCTCAATCTGCTGGCAGCAGCGACATGGCGATCACCGCCACCGCAGATGGCTCACGCTGGGATGGCAGGGCCACCGCTCCTTTCAGGAAGCTGCTGTCCAGAGGTTTCGGTTGTGGCTTTTGAGATTTCACGCTGTCACTATGGGTCTAGTTAACCTCCCCGAGTGGGGGTGAATTTAACAAGACCGGGGGCACACAGGCTGTGTACTGGGCTGCACTGTGATGGGGTGACAACCCCCCCATGCAACTCTGGTACTGGGGCCATGTATGCTTTCACCCCGACACTCACCTGACCTGAGGAAGGAAAAGACGTCCACCAATCACTGCCTCCCCTTTTCTCTAGTCAAAATAGAGATGAACATATTTTTACATTTCAGCCACTTGGTGTATAAATAGGCTGGCTTATGTAATGTCTCCAAAATAAACATACCAAACATCCAAATGCCTTTATTGATTTACCGTGAATAACTTCAGTGAGGAAGAAGTTGATTTTGACTGTAATTGGAGAAGGAAATGCCAACTTTGCATTCGGCAGCAGGCACTGTGAAGCCTATGGTTTGCACATTCTCTGGTGCCTCGGGGTCCTCTCATGAGCTCGGGGGACCTGCCATGAGGACTGTGTGGCTTTGTGGACAGATAGGAGTAATTGTAACCGATGTACTCTACTCATGTGTGAGGTGTCTTAGCTATTTGAATTTTCTCTTTGGGAGCTCCTAGTGATGCAAAAACAGAGACCAAGTTGAATATAGACTTCATTCACAAGAATTTGTGCTTTTTCATAAAGATGTTTACTAAAATGTCTTATTTCATTTAAAAATGCATATAGTGTGGCAGAGGTGACATCCAAGTCTTCATTTTAAACAAATGGTTGGTTGAGAGAGAGAGAGGGAGAGAGAGAGAGAGAGAGAGAGAGAGAGAGAGAGAGAGAGAGAGAGAGAGAGAGAGAGAGAGAGAATAGAGAGAGGGCCTCTTGCCACTGCAAATGAACTCCAGACACATTCGCCACCTTGCGCATCTGGCTTTTACGTGGGTACAGGGGAATCCAACTTGGATCCTTCTGCTTTGCAGGCAAACACCTTAACCACTAAGCCATCTCTCCAGCCTTCATGAGGTACTTTCTAACAGGTTTGCTGCTTTGGCCGGGTATAACCTTGAGAAGGGAAATACTGTGCACTATTTTCTTGAAAGTTTGAACAAAAGTCAGCATTGGAGAGCTATTTGGAAAATAAATGGGGTAAAACTAAGAAGGTAGAGAGAGGTGTCTGGTGCGGGAGGAATGCTCACGTGCTGCGCTGGTAGCTAGTTGGCCTCAGTGGACACCCAGGGCTTCTCTCTAGGGGACCGAGGTGGGTGATAGGCTCCCTTCCAGGAGTTCGCTCATCGAGGCATTGCTTGGTCCTCTAGAGTGTGGGGTTCCAAACCGTGCCATACAGGTCCCCACCATAGATCATGGGGGAGACAGGAAGTAAGTGGAGGAAGCAACAGTTTGGTCAAAACAACTTCTCTGCTTCCACTGGCACTGCTGAAAAAGAGCCTTCCTGCTGTGTAGGGTGAGCGAGAAAGGCGCTCAGGAGGGGCTGGGAGGAGTCGGTCGCTAGCAGCCTGCCAGGATGGAAGACTTTCACCAGTCTAGTCCCCAAGGCTGGTTCGTGTGTGGGTGGGCACTGTGTTCACACATGCGTGGGGGTCTGCTCACTAGTTCAGCACTGAGAAGCCACAGGGCTTCTTCCTGGTGTGGAGTGTGTGAGCCTCTGGGCTTGATCGTGCAAATCTTCCTTCATGGTCCTCAGGATGACTGGTGGCTGGGACAAGGGAAGGCAGTCACAGACCTGGCGTGGGCCACAGGGCTGGAGGCCAGATGAGAGTCACGTTGTCCCAGTGGATACCAGCCTGCAAAAAGGAGAACTGGGAGGGAAGCAGGAAATGCCCATTTCTGAAGGTGCCAAGATGGTGGAAAACAAGCCAAGTGCCTCCCAAGTACCCCAAGGCCACGTGAACTCCTGGGAAGAGGGTGACATGCCTCTCCTTGGAGAAGGGGAGTCGCTAAATGGGCCACATTTATCACGAGCCAGCCAGGCAGACCCTGAAAGGACCGTGCTTTTAGGCAGAGGAAACCATTGACCTTAGAAAGCACACGAAGGGTGGAGTTTCTACTGAGGCAGAAACTCACTTCAGTTACAAGAAGATAACGACAGTTCAGCTTTGTGTGCTTGTGTGTGCATGCTTGTATGTGTATACGTGTGTAAGGTAGGTGTGTATGTGTCAGAGCTCGTGTGCCTTGGCATGTGTGTTGGTCAGAGGGCAGCCTTGGAGGTGGGGCTTCACCTTCCACGGTGTTTGAAGCAGGGTCTCTGATGGCTGTGCCATGTGACCTTCAGGGTTTTCGGACTGATCCCCCTGCCACAGGCACATTGGGGTTAGAAACACTTGAACCTCTGGCTGCGGCTTCACTTGAGGGCTGGGTACCTGAACTCCCATCCTCGGGCTTGTGGAGACGAGCACTTTGATCCACTCAGTGGGTTTCCCAGGTCCAGTTCCAGATTTTGAAAACTCAATTTGTGGACTTAGAAGAGAGTATCCATTTCCTATCAATGTTCTGTCTGAGAAAAAGACCAGTGCTTGGCTGAATTTTAAGCTTGGGCATTTGGGTGGAAGAGATGCAGCTCAACATTTAATTCTAGTTGAAAACTTTAGCGACAGAATGATTAAGAGTGCCTTCAAATTGTAATCTGGGGCTGGAGAGGTGGCTCAGTGGTTAAGGCACTTGCTTGCAAAGCCTGCTTCCCCAGTACCCACGTAAAGCCAGATGCACAAAGTGGCACATGTGTCTGGAGTTTGTTTGCAATGGCTAGAGTCTCTTGCTTACTCATATTCTCTCACTCCTGCTCTCAAATAAATAAATATTTTTAAAATGTAATTTGTATGAGGCCCAAGTTTATCTTTCATTGTACTATAAATCCTAAAATTTTTGAAATTTTTGAACAGTATGTGTCCAGAGACAGGAGCAGGAAGTCACTTTAAATGTCTTCCCTGAACTCAAAGAGAATCAAATTTATCATTTTGATATTGTATAGACATTTCATTCAACACATTTATGCCATTACAGTACAATTAAAGAAAAGTGATAAAAATAATCTTTGAATATAACAAAATTCAAGGCTGTAGCTTAGATTTCGTGCACATTTAATACACTATCATTAAATGATGAATTCATTATGAGCCATGAAAATGAGAGGTGATATGATCAGGATTAAGTACATAGCTTCCTGGACTGCTCTCCCCAACCCACTGCTCACTAGCTGTGTGGCTTTAGGCAACATATTCAACCTCTCTGTGTCTGCTTCCTCAGCTGTAAACAGGAATAAGAAAAGGACTCACAGGGATTGCCATGAGGATTAAACGAGTTCTCATACAAAGTGCACTATTTGTTTATTTGTTTGTTTTGAGGTAGGGTCTCACTCTAGCCCAGGCTGACCTGGAATTCACAGAGATCCTCCTACCTCTGCCTCCTGAGTAAGTGCTGGGATTAAAGGTGTGCACCATCATGACTGGCCATAGTGCACTTTTTATAGGCTCTGCTAGGGAAAATTCTAGATGCACATATGTATTTATATATCTGTGTCATTGATAATAAATGCAGTGTGTATTTTTGCAAAATGTTTTTTTCTTTACTATGACTTAAGCAGTTCTATTCTGTTGATACTGTATTGCAGACTACACACATTTCTCTTTAAGTCTGCTAAGTGAGCAAATGAAATCTATTAATCACATCCACTGGAGAAAAGTGAGGCAAACATTGCCCTTCCTCTTGTTCTGCGGTTGTACATCCAGTGTGAAGTCCCACAGCCTGGCAGGGCCACAGACATTAAGAAACATACATGGATGAAGTATTTTAAATGTGGAACATCAGATTTGGTTAAAAATGAGCCTTTTTGAATTAGCTGTGTGATAAGAGGGAGCCAGTTGATAAAGGACAAGAGAAATGCTAAATATGCATAGTGACAAACAGTGAAAAATTAAAGATTGTAACTAACATTAATTACATTCTAGTAAGATGAATAGGCTGCTCACCATTAATGAGAACATACACCTTTGTCTAAGTTTCACATCCACCTGTGATGAATGGCTAATGGAGAGAAAATACATCATAGCAGCATTGGAATTAACAGCACACTAATAGATTGACATATGAGTATGGATAGAGCATTTAATCACGGGAACTGGACCACACCCAAGAGCAGATTTTCATATTGCCCACATTGCATCCAAGTGAGTGCGGAGGCTATTGGAGTCTATTTTCAATAACGTGTCTACGATGCTGTGCATTGTGTTCTTGAAGGGTTTGCTTATTACCTTCCTGTAAACTGAACTAAGGAGAATAAGATTTGACATCACTCTAAGGAAATAAAAAGAATTCAAATAATGTATGACTCAAGCTAGACAGAGCATCCTGTCTAACCCGTCAATTCCCGTACTGTGTGTCGCTGCGAAATGTTGTGGCTTTTTAACACCAGATCGAAAGTATGTTGAGGTGGGTCAGGCTGGTGCTACAGCAGAGTTTCACGAGAGTCCCACATATCAGTGTGGATTTCAGAGGTCGTTTCTACGGCAGCAGACTAGTGTCTTGTAAATACGTCAGTGACACGCTATGCTGATGGATGTTGGATTCCTAATATACTAAGTAATGTTATCTAAAGCTGCACCTACTGTGATTAAGCATTCATGAAAGAGAGGATTACGCATCTATCACGACAACGGGGCTAAGGAGCGTATGTTTGTAATCTAGATCCATGCCAGCTAAAGAAAATAGATGTGCTGTGCAGTATTTTCAAGTCATCTTGAGAGTGTGTGTAAATCGCTGTAGTCCTCAGACTTATTAAAGAACTGGGACCTGGAGCTGTATGACAATAGAGCAGTGATAGCTCAAAGTCTTCCAAAAGCTGGTGTGAGCTGTCATTCCCTCATCCAGCCTCTGGGCTCCTGACAGGTGGCAGGTGTAGTGTGGCGCCCAGAGAGGTATTTGGACATTGAAGAGAAGGTTTCCGTCCTTAAGAAGCAAATGAAGCAGCTGTTGAGAGGCAGAAGTATTAACAAGAGTGCTGAAGAGCTCAGCTACCAGGCCAGGCTGGATAGAGCCTCGCATCGTGGTGTGTGTGTGTTTGAGAGTAATGCGGGAATGTGTGGCAGAAAGCAGGGGAGAGGGACTTAAAAAATTTTGTTTTTGATGCTAAGGACTGAACTGAGGGTCTTGCACTAGCTACACAGGCAATCTGCCACTGAGCTACACCTTCAGCCCCTTAAAAAAAACTTTTGTATTGACGCAAAAGAATGGTATCTTTTGTGTATAGTATGTATGACATCATATCACACACACACACACACACACACACACACACACACACACACACACACACATTTTTGCAGTTACCTTCTTGTTGCCGAGATAAACGCCTGACTGAAAACAACCTATGGAAGGGAAGGGTTTGCTTTAGCTTACAGTTTCAGGGGAAATTTCATCCTGGCAGGAAAAGCACAGCAAGTCTGAGCAGGAAGCCTGAATCACATCTCCACATCAGCAGGAAGGAAGTAGTCTGAGTGAGCTAGCTCTGAGCACCCAGTAGGCTGGACTAATAAGCCCCAATGACACACCTCCTCCAGTAGCCTCCACTTCCCAAAGGCTCCACAACTGTCCTAAATTGCCACTGGCTGGGGACCAAGCATTCAAAATACATGAGCCTTTGGGGAATATTTCACTCAAACCACCACATATCTACACACAGTATAGAAAGGCTAAAAGGAGCTAATTGACCTACATATTACTTCACACACATACGTGTGTGTGTGTGTGTGTGTGTGTGTGTGTGTGTGTGTGTGGTGAGAACACTTGTTCTTTTGATTTGTTTTGTATGAGAGAATGTGCATGTGTTTGTGTCTGGGCACACATGTAAGCACATGAGTGTGGAGGTCAGAGGACAACCTCAGGGATCACTGCTAAGGTGTTTTCTACCTTTTGAGACAGGGTCTCTTACTGGCCCAGGACTTGCCAAGTAGACTGCACTGGCTGTCCAGAGGGCTCCATGACCTGCCTATCCAGAGCTAGGGTGACCAGCTCGGATCACCACGTCCAGATTTTGTTTTTAAAACGTGAACGTGGGTCCACACACTTGAAATGCAATGTGAGCCCTTTACTGACTTCCCATCCTGATTTTTTTTGTTGTTGTTTTGCTTCATTTTGTTTCATTTTTCAAATTGTTCAGATGGGTTAGGAAGAGATTAACATATATATTGCTAAATTTTTGGTTTTATTTTTGACAGTTTCACATATGATATTTATCACTGTTACCCTCTCATCTGTCCCCCATTCTCCTTAAACCCTTTCTTTCTTCCCCATAAATTCCCTTCAAACTATTATGTCCTTTTTATTTATTTATTTATTTTTTGTGACCCACTGAGTTGCTTGCGTGAGCATGAGTGGTAGCTTATTTACTGGATCATGGGCAGTTTACCAGGGGCTACACCACTGAAAAACACAACTCCCCCTCCTGAGCAATCATTTTCTTCCAATAACTCCTTTGGGAGGAGTGGGTCTTATGAGCCCCTCCTCCAGTTCATGCTGGAATGTTGACTGGATTAGTATCTTTTCAAGAGAACACTTTGATAGACAGAAGATGGTGCCATCTGTATCCAAACTCTTCCCTTTTCTTGTAGAGTGACTGAGCATGTCATTTGCTTCTCTGTGGCTCAGTTTCTCATCTGTAGAATTGGGAAAATTAAAGCGACTACTAAGGTTATTCTAAGAACTCAGTGAAAAAGATGGCAAATACTGTAACACAATCAATAAATGTAACTATTATGTAGTCATTTATATGCTCATCAAATGATATTGTATTTGGCTCTTTCTGCATGCTTTATATAAAAGAAGAGGTGGTGTCAGGTTAGGGGTGAGGTCAGCGCTAGGATATTTACCTAGCATGTGCAAGGCCCTGAGTTCAGTCTTCAGCACAGCAAAGAGAGAAAGAGGTGGAGATTGACTACCTTTTGTTTTGAAAATATTTATTTATTTTTTGCAAGCAGAAAGAGACAGAGAGAGAATGGGCACATCAGGGCCTCCTGCCGCTGCAAACAATCGCCAGATGCATGCAGCACTTTGTGCATCTGGCTTTACATGGGTTTGGGGAACTGAACCCAGACCTTCAGGCTTTTCAAGCAAACACCTTCACCATATCTCCAGCCTGATTGGATTACTTTTATGTCAATTAGCACTTCTTAGGTATTTTAGTTCTATTGCAGAGTGGTAAAGGTTATAAAGTCAGGCAATGGGCAGGGTGTGGAAATGGAATGCAGGGCCTAGGTGCTCAGGGACATCTTTTCTCCTGGCAGGAGCTGGGTTGCTGGCTGTGTGTAGGTAGAGAATGACAGCAGAGGGCCCCAGAAAGAGGCTGGGTGGTTAGGGTCACAACCACATGCACCAGACCTGACAGTGGCAAAGCCCACAGCCAAACATCCTTTGCTTCCTAGGGAATGAATGTTCTTGGGCAGCTGGGAATTGTTTTGTGTGCTGGCATTCTCAAATTGTTTCTTGTCCAGGGGTTAATTCTCGATCAGGGCATGGTGATCCCACTCCATATAGAAAAGAGAAAGAATTATCTTAGTGAACCTTCAGAGCTCTTCCAAGGGCTGTGAGTAGTGGCCTAGTGCTTTGGGTCCAGACTTTGGGCAACCCTCATACAGACAGAGCTAAAACTACATTCTTGAGGGAGAGAGGAGGGAAGGGGGCAGGGAAGCATCTTGCCCACAGTCTTTGGCTCACTGAGGTTTTTTCCTCTGCTCCACTGGTTACTCTGAGTAAAACCTTGTCACATGACAGAGGAACTTTTAGGGGGTCTTCTTCCTCTCTGATTCTTCTCTGGCTACTGAGTTTGGTAGGGACATGTACAGACTCAGAGTAACACTCCCGACTACATCCCCTGTGACTTGTCCATTATGCTGGCAGCTGTCTTTAAGAGGAACATTATGGGGACTTGGTGGCACAGGTCTCCAGTCCTATCCACTCAGGTGGCTGAAGCAGGAGGATCACAAGTTTAAGGCCTGCCTGCCTGGACTATGAGAGTTCAAATCTAGGCTGGGGAATTTAGCACTTGTCTAGGGTATTTGAGGCTCTGTCATCAATCCTAAGCACTGACACAAACAAAACAGTAACAAGAAAAAAACATTACAAGCATTTGTAGAATGAAAATCCCAACTAACAGAGCAAGTCCTCTAACAAGAGTTTGGATAAAACACATCTGCCCCCAAATGTCCAAGTAGAACAAAATGGCAAGTAACTGGAGAATGTCTACCAGGAAAAGCACAAATCTGCATATTAGCTAAACAAGTAAAGGATGAAATAAACTAAGATTGGCCAAGCATTTTCTAAATGGCAGATTTTGTGTAGATACTTTTTTTAAAAAAAACCTAAAATTTTATTTGCATGTATGTGTATATATGTGCCAGGGCCTCTTGCTGCCACAGATGAACCCCTGTCATGTCTATGTCTGGCTTATATGAGTGCTTTGGAAATTGAACCCAGGGTGGCAGGTTGTGCTATCTTCCAGCCCCTTGTGCTAGATACTTTCTATAAAGTATTTCATTTACTCCTTATAACATCTTATAAAATAAGTATTCATCTCCTTTCCTATTTCCTAGACGAGGAAACTCAGAGAGTGTTAGTAGTGGGAGCCCCAGTTTGAAGCCTAGACTGTCTGATAGATCCGCATGGAGGTCAGAGAAGAAGCAGTGTGCACCTGCCTTCCTTCCCTGCTGTGGCTGGCCATCCTCCACTGACACCAGACCCCAGCTTCTCTGGCCTTTCAGAGTATCCCCAATATGGATGACTCTCCAGGGAACTTCCAGGCTTTCAGCACCAGACTGGAACTGTTGAGGCATCCGGCTTTGTGGGCTTAGCAGCTACATGGTTCTCTACCTGTTCAGTGTACAGAGAGCCAATCTTGGCTACCCATCTACCACCGAGTCATCGATTGAATAAATCACTATCATGCATTTGCTGATAATACCCAAATTTATTTTAGTTTTGACCCTAGCAATTGGGTGGACAGTAGTACTATTTTTTTTGAGTGGAAAAATTTTATTAGAATTGAGTTTTTGATAAGGGAAATCTATAGCTCAGTTTCAGTCATGTTACTTTCTGAGATGTAATATTAATGTAGTTCAGAAGTCTAGACCTCAGGGAAGAAATCTGGGATAGAAAAGTAAATTTGGACATTATCAATCTATGACTGATGTCTGAAGGCATGGGGCTTTTAGAAAGTTGTGGTTCTTTGAATTGGGTGTTCCCCATAAAGTCATTCCCCAGCTAATGGCAATTTGGTAGGTAGAGCCTTGCTAAAGGAGATATATGGTTGGGGACAGGCTTATGGGTGTTATAGCTTGCTCCTCCTGGCCAGATCTCAGCTCACTGTCCTGCTGCTATTGTCCACCTGACACTGGCAAGGAGGTGATGTCCAGCCTCCTTGGTTTTCACTTCCATCACGAAGCTTCCCCTCGAGACTGTAAGCCAAAATAAAACACATTCCTCCCATAAGCAGCTTCCGGTTTGCTGTTTGTCCCAACAAGAAGAAGGGAAGCATGACAAAAGTTAAAATGTAGTTAGAGGGGACAATTACAAGATTTCTGTAGCAATTATCCCCTAGAGATTTTACAGTAGGAAGGAGCCAGGCATGTCCAATCTTTTCACATTTCTACATGGTGTTGTCATCTACAAAACTCACACAGTTGAGTTTAAAAATCACAAAAACACTTTTAACGTTTTAGGTAAGTTTATGATTTTGTCTTGGGCAACATTCATATCTCTCCTGGGCATGCAGCCTGTGGGTTGAGGGTTGGACATGCCTAGAAGATATAGGACAGAGTGCCTTGTTTTAGGAGTCAGATGCGTGAGGAGAGGGTGGGACAGAGTTTTCCAGGGCATAGGAAAGCTCATCGAATGGCAGGTGGAAGTTGAAATGGCTTTCATTTGATTGCATCTGTATTTCTCTATGAAATATATGACAAGGACTTCAGCTGAGAGTTGGGTGGGAGGGAATGTTGGAGATTTGAGGATTGAGGAGAAAGCACATAATCGTCATCTTGGGAGCAGGTTAATGAATGGACTAGGGGAGTTTCCGAGTCAGGCAGTGTTGAGTGCTCACTGAAGATTTTGGGCTATAAATTTGAAACGAGTCCTGATAGGTTGGTTGTGTGAATTTCCCCCAAGACTACAGCTGCTTGGGCACAAGTGTCCAAGTTGTGACAAGTGAAGTGGAAAAGGAGTTGGAGAGGGTTGGTGGGGACTGGGGAGGTGTTTTTCAGTTATGGGAGACGGCTAAATCCTTGAGGTGTGCTATACAACATAGTGCCTAGAGTTAGCATTGATATATTGTACATTAAACTCTGTTTACATGGCTAAACTCATGTTAAGTATTCTTCCCACAATTCAAAAGAAAGACATAAATACTGGTTCCATATAATATCAAATAACACCAGATTTAGACGCACAGCTCTGAGTAAATCCATAGTCAAATTCCTAGCTCTGGGTATGTATACAAAACAAAGGAAATAAAAACAATGATCCAAATAAAGAGGTTAGAAAAATAACAAGATTTTAAAGCTTTGCTTAAATAGGCTTCATGAGTTAGGAACTAGAAAAAATTATCAAATAGACAACTATTGTACACTACAAAGTTGGTTTAGGGATGGGAGGAGTAAATCTGAAATAGAAAGAAATCATTCTCTGATTTTTTAAAAATTGCAACTGGATGTAATGACACACACCTGTAACCCAGCCTTTAGGAGGCTGAGGTGGGAGGATGATCAAGTTTGAGACCAGCCTGGGCTACATAGTGAGAACCCAGCTGACAGAGAAAGAAGCAAACTGTCAAATTCTCTGCCCATCAGTTTTTCTGCTTGTGTGCTGATCCCTGACTAGGGCATCCATGTTTCTTCACTGGTTTATAGGAAACAGGCCATCAAGATGAGTACCGGAGAGGGGTCAGGTTTTCTGCTTATTTTAAAGCTAGTAGTGATTCCATCGCTGAGACAAGGCGAGGTGTTCATAGTGCATATTTATAACAACAAAGCAGCTCCCTCTGTGTCTCCTGAAGGATCTTCATGAGGGACAGGAGTCAGGAGGTGGAGACTGTCCTGGTGGCCAGCATGTTGGAACTGTGAATCCTTGGCTCCCATCATGGTCACGTCCTGTTATTCTAAACAACTGATCGACTAGGGTGACCAAGTTGAACATAAAAATGTAATTTATGTGTCTACCAAGGAATTATTTTAAAATAATTTTTTATTACTGGACAAAATATATTTTAAGTTCATGTTATAATAATTTTGGAAGCACATATCTTTAATCCCAGCACTTGGGAGGCAAAGGAAGGAGGATCACAGTGAGTTTGAGGCTAACCTGAGACTACATAGTGAATTTCAGGTCAGCCTAGACTAGAACAAGACCCTATCTCGAAAAAAAAAAAAAAACAAGAATGTTGCTTACAGGTGATAATTGGAATATTATCAATAAACTATCTCCAAATTTTTATAAAGAGGAGTTGGGGCTTTGGTAGATGTGTACAGTAGAGGGTGATGGGCAAGGTGGCTAAGATGTCTGAAGACCAGATGGAGTCCAGAGTGGTCTGTGACAGGACCTGATGGCAGTGACCATGTGGGTGGGTCAGTGGGCAAGCAACCTCAGTGGGGGGGGGGGGGCTGTAAGGATACGATGTGATGGCCAGGGTGTATGCTGATTGAGATCGAGTTTCTGACATGTGTTGTGCATGGTTGTACTGGACACAGAGATAAAATAGACATTCTTAACACATACTAATAGGGAAAATATCCATAAACGAATGGGCGATTAGTTACGTGATATTTCAGCTGGTGGTAAATGCTACGGGAAAATCAGCAGGAGAGGTGAATGGGGTCTGTTGAGGGAAAGTCACTGCTTCACATTGGCTAAAGAGGGAAGCTGGAAGGCCTCGCTATGAAGGTGCTATCTGAGCAGAGCTTGGAAGGAAGGTATGAATTGACACAGGGATACCTCAGGAAGTCCAGGCAGAGTAATGACATATATGCGAGGTGGCCCAGGAGCCCAGAGGAGAGTGGTAGGAGAGGAAGTCAGGGAGGAGGGTGGTGATGGAGGAGAGACCGGCATCATCCAGAGCCACGAGCAGGTTGTGAGGGCACTGCAGGCTTCTGCAGAGAAAGATAGGGAGCCCCTGTAGGGTTTGGAGTAGAGACAAGATTTATCTTGAAAGGGTCACTATACCTGCTCTGATGAGAGGAGACTGAAGAGGACAGGACAGAGGGAGGAGGACAGGGACACAAGGAGGGGTGTCTGCTAAAAAGCTCTCGCAGCCCTGTAGATGAAAGTTGACAGGTAAGACCTAGGAGGAGCTGCAGAGTGCTCAGTTCTCATTGTGTGAAGGTGGAAGGGAGCGAGGCTGCCAGCTGGCTGCATGTGGACAGGAAGCAGAAAGAGGAGGCAAGGGCACTCTGGGAATTTGGAGAAACCTCACAATGTGACCAACTGGAAGGTTGCACCAAGAAGTACTCACTAAGGTAGAGAAAGCTGAGAGCAGAGAGTTAAAGAAAGGGTCTAGGTTTTGATCAGATCAGGGTTGATATCCCAACCTTCAACTTGAAATTTAAAGATGTAGAATAAGCAGGTGGATATGTCAGATTAGAGTCCAGAGTTCTGAACATCATCAGTTCCATGTTACGCTGAAGATAAAAATGTGGAAGTCGTCTTGTCCATGAGAGTGTATGAGATCTTTAAGGGAATGTGTGTAGGGAGAGGAGAAAAGAGGCTGAATGTTCCAAGAGGTGTTCCAACAGCTACGGGTTGTGCAGATATGAGGAGCCAGGAAAAGCTACTAAGTGTACAGTGAAAGATCGTGGGGTCTGGGGGACAAGGGCTAGGGTATGATGAGCACCGAGCACGTGACTGAGGAGAAGGGGAAGGGTCACTGGAGCTCGGGCAGGTGAGGACCTGAGTGATGACAGGAACCATGGAGAAAGGGGCAGTGAGCACATACTGACATGTGACTCCATTGGCCAGGGAGTGGAAAGGTGACAGCTAAGAGAGGCTGTACAGGTTATAAAACTTGATGACTCAGCGAACAACAACGACAATAACACAAAAGCTGGGCTTTGAAGGAGAAAGGGCAGACATCTGAGGAATTACATGGTGTCACAGGCAAGCATTCACCCCTCCCACCTAGAGGTACCCAGGGAGCAGCAGAGACGGTCTTAGCTGAAAGGGCTGTTGGAAGTCACATCCTGCTTCCACTTCCCCAAGTCATGACTGGATTCATAATAAGATAAAGCAGGCAGTGCTATTTTGACTCTGGGCATAGCTTTAGACTCTGTGGGTGAACATCAGACATTGATATGCCCAACAATGGCAGTTTTCCAAGAATGCTCATTCCTCACATTCAGATGATTGTCTCATATGGTTATGGTTTGGATATAAAATGTCTCCCACAGGTTCATGCGTTCAAACATTTGCTCGCCATCTGGTGAAGCTGTTTGGGGAAGTTATGGAATCTAGAGGCAGGAGATAGAGCTTGCAGAGCTGGGTCACGAGAGTGAGCCTTTGAGGGTTATAGCCTAGCCCTGCCTCCTGATCCACTTGTATGGGAACAAACTGTCATCACCACAGACAGTGATGGAAGGGCCTCCTGAAATGTGAGCCAAAATAAACCTCTTCTTGAAGCTGCTTCTCTGTCAGTATTTTGTCCCAGCAACAAGGAAAGGAACTCTACACACATGCAGGCTTTCTTCAGTTGGTGCGATCACATTCTGCCTGTTGTCTCTGACAGCTGGGGAATGCAGAAGTTAGCAGGGTGAAGAGTAAAAATCAAGGCAGAGGAAGTCATCACCACAAGCCAAGCAGGTCCACTTGCCTATTCTTCTGTAGTGTATTTGTATCTGAAGGCCTCAAACAAATGATGTTCTGGTGTCACCCATTCACCTTTTTCTCTCTCTTTGGTAGAACAAAATCACTGTGCTCCTTACTAAAACCTGGTCACACGGATTCCCACACACAAATCCACACTATAATCTGGTTAAATAACCAACTGCCCAACCTTCATTTGACTAATGTGGGACGTGAAACCCAAGGATTTTACTGCCTTGTGGAAAGTTTGAAATAGAGTCAATTGGTATAAATACAGGTTTCATGACCTCAAATTTGTGGGGTTTGCCCCAGGCAGAACTGCCTCCTTTTTGTCATGCACAAAAGTAGAAAACAGCCCCGTGTGGAGCTGTTTAGATTCTGGTGTCTGAGGTTTCTTTGTGCTCAAGTGCTCCTGGGATGATCCTGGGCAAGTTATCTCACTTTTCTAACGAGGGTATCTAACATAATATGAGCAACCACATAGCACAGCGGCTCCAGTGTGATCCCTGTGTTCACTTAGCTCAAAGGCAAAGGTGAAAACGACTAGTTTTCATATGACTATCTTATGTCTTCAAACAGAGCAAATGGCTCAATGAGTTGGAGTGAATCCGCTTAAAAAATTAGTGTCTTTCCTACAACTGTGGATTTTGGAGAAAAGCTTTCATCTTTGTTTATTCAATGCCAGGTAGGTGATGCCTGGTTCATTGTAGGCATCCTTGAATGTTTAGGGAATGAAGCAGAGGCATGCTCCCTCGGCATGCTACACCTAATTCCCACATTCACTATCTAGCTATGTTCCCAAACAAAGTAGAAAGTCATCTTCGAGCAAAAGAAATTTCATAATTTCATTCATAGAATGAAATAACCTTGGATACATGTTTTTGATGAAAGGGTATCTAATCAAATATCTAAGCCAAATGTAAGCAACAGCGCTACTCTATAGTAATTTGAATTAAATGTAAGAATGTTTGTTGCCCTGATCTCCATGTTGTTAGGGCCATAAGTATGTATGAAGTAGCTCATAGGACATGAAGGGAATGGTGGTTGAACTGGGAGGCTCTTGGCTGTGCTTGTGAGATGAAGGCCATGGTGTCTAGGCAGGAAGTGCTCAAGCTATGAATGCTGACCAGATTTTTATTTAGCATTATAGAACATCCACGACAACAGAGGTCTCACTCTGGGAATTCCTCTTCTAGGCAAAGGATAGAGCACACACTCTGACAATGCTTAGAGACAGAATGGTTCCAATGCCCATAGAAATAGGAAAAGAAATTCTGCCTAGGACAGCAGTAACAAGCAGTGATACCTGGAAGGATTAAAGCAAATCTTAGGTCTCAAGTAGAGTTAGTTACTACACAGTCATCTGACTGGACTTGGGCTGACGATTTCCTGTAAATTCTACCAGGGGTCACAATGCATCAGGGCTGAGAATGCACAGGTCACACGTGCCTGGGCACTGCAAGGAGCCTGAACAGCAGAGGCTAGAGGTCGGGCATGGGGCCGGCAAAGGTGCTTCTCAGATGCTCAGGGTGGTCACTTGTGCCTGATGAGGGGACTGAACTGTGAGCTATGATCACCGAACTTTGCTGTATGCATTTGGGGTCAAAATTTAATGACTTGAAATTCTTATGCAATCACACCAGACAACCCTTAACAGTTCTTTTTTTTTTTTTCGTGCCTTATAGTTGTTTTCAGTTAAAGAACTCTATCCGATGATAAAGAAGGATGTCTTTGGCTTAAAAGATGGGTGCTGAAGTATTTAAAGGTGAAATGTCAGAATATCAGATTGCTATCATGTCACAAACACACAGAGTTAAACAAACGGAATATGATTCCTATCTTTGAACCATTCTTCTTGGTTTTGTATGTTAAAAGTATAAGACAAAGAAGTTAGGCAGAGAAATATGCTTGAAATTGGTTCAAATAGGTCTGGACTGAGTGTGCCTCATTTGCCTATTATTATCTAAATTTGACTGTCTATGGTGATCAAGCTAGGTGGACAGCAACCCTTAGAGGTAATTAGCATGCCAAAGCTGTGCTGTTGGTTTAATTAATTAATATTTGTTGAGTGCCTATTACTTAGAGGGCACAATTCTAGGACCTGGTTATGTAGCAGAGGAAAAGATAAAAAGAGACGGTCCTGCATTAGTTACTGTTAGTTGTTGCTGTGAGCAAATACCCAAGAAGAAGCAGCTTAAGGAAGCATTTCTTATGGCTCACAGTTCAAGGGCACAGTTCACTGTGGCCACAGAGATGTGGCTTTGAGAACAGCTCTAGGTGTGGTGGCAGCTACTTGAGGCAGCTGGTCACATCACTCCATGTTCAGGAAGCAGAGAGAGATGAATGCTGGTGCTCCATTCATTTCTCCAATTCTTTCCTTTGGGAGCCCAGCATATGGGGTGGTGCTGCCCACATTCAGAGCTAATTTTCCCTCTTCAGTTAATCTTCTCTGGCCACACCATCACAGACATACCAAGAGATATGTCTTCCAGAAGGTTCTAAATCCTGTCTAGTTGGCTGTCAAGATTAACTACCAAAGGTCCTTTCTTCTGTGCACTTATGGTAAATAAAAAATACCATTTAGGGAAAATAAATGTTTTGGTATGTGGATAGATTTATGTCAATAATGCCTGCCTTTAAAAATCCAATTCCTTTAAATATTCTTACTAAGCCTATGCAAAACAAGATAAAAGATTCGAACTTTCATGGAACTAAGTATTTGTGAAATATATTTTTCTGGCTCCTATAATTCAGAATGTTGTCCCTGGGACACAGAAAGACCAAGCATTCAAGTCCTACAGATATTAGAGACAGGATATAGGGAAAGCTTTAGTTCAGCCAAATTTAAATGAGAAGGCACACAGAGGTTAGGCTGGTAATTATTTTAACCTGAATAATGGGATAACCTGAGAGTAAGTAAAGCCTATTCACACCACCTATGATGTTTATAAAATAACAAGGGTGTTGAGAGCCACATTTGTGTCATTGAGGGCAGGCTCTTGTGGGCAAGGTCATTATCAGATACATGTGGTTATTTTATCACTCACTCCTGAAGAGCAGCGACCCAGAGAGCTCTCCCCTTGCCTACTGGAATGTCAAAGCACAGGGAAAGCAATACATTCCAAATGATGTCTTTAGCTTGGCAGCTTTCAGATCACAAGGGACCTTGTAAAGATGCATCAGACCCTCCATGTGCTTTTATTCATTATCCTGGGGTGGGCCAGGAGGAGGTCTACCCCCTACCATGAACTGGAGAGATTTTAATAGGAGAATATGGGAGATAATGATTACTATGTTGGAGTTATATGTTTTGTTTGCAAAATAATGTGTTTCAGGTTAAATTGAGGCAGGTGTGCAAATGTTCTGATGAAGTCCATGCAACCTTCCTCCCTCCAGCCAGCCATAAAGAGACTCTGATAACAGTTGTCACCAGCATCAATAATTGTAGCAAGGGTCTGGAATATCAATCAAAGGAAAGACAAGCATTTTGATAGCATTAATCAGTGTGGTTTCCTCCTGCAAATCATGCCAATGCTCTTGGAGGGCTGCCGGATTCCATTGTTTCCTGTTGGCTGCTTTGGACCCAGATGCACTGCCCCTTCCCCACTGTGGCCATCATGAAATTGGGGAATTAACTCCAAGCAGAGTTACTCTGGTTTGGATGTGAAGGTAAACACAAATGTGGAAAGTTCAAATGATCGAGAATAAACAGTCTTTGTTACTAAACAGAGGCTGGCAAGTACGACAGACTCATGGACAATTTCCCATACGGGCCAAAAGGAAATGGTCACATGCTATGAAGCCTGCGTATATTATCTCCAAAAAGAGTTTTTGTTTTTCCATTTGAAATGGCCAAGGTAATTATATTTGGTTGCCAGGATTTTGCATAGTATTCAGTGATGGCTAACAAAAGGAGATTAGGGGAGATCATCAGGATGGAATGATGAGTTCTATACAACCTTTAAACTCAGAGATTCTGCTGGCATGATCTAATCTTTCTGCTTTACTGTTGTCTGGCCGGACAGACTCTTTCACCTATGAAATCTACATAGGTTTATGTGCTTATTTAGGTCCTAGTTGAACCTATTACAAATGATAGCCAAGAGTAGGATTTGGAAATTTAAGCACTTGTCAATTGGAATTTCCCCAAATCACAAAGATCTTCAGTATTACTTTAACTGAGATAACTGATAAAAATTTTCTGTCAAAGGGAAACAACTTTTCAAGGGATGTGCGATGTTAGAATAGAAAATCCTGCCCATTTTATCTTGTCTAAAGATACTTTGTCTCAATTGAGTCAAAGGTGTTAGAAGGAGTCCTTGGCCCCAACAAGCAGGAGCAAAGCCTTTACCCCCAAATATGTTCATCTGTATCTGGTTCAGCTTACAAAGACTGCATATCTGAAAGAGAGTCCATCCAGCAATAAGCTAAATCAGGAAGACTGGATCAGTAGATATGGAAAGGATTTCTAGGGTCACTCTTTCATAGGATTACAGCCATCCAAAGGGAAAACAAATCCATATGTCATGAACACATGCATGTAGATTTACATACCAATACGAAACTGGAATAATAGTTGAAAAATGAGCAAGGCAATCAATGTCTGATTTGAAATGCCTTCAAACAACCATTTGGATAAGTTTTTATCTCAGTTGAATGACACCTTGTAGTTCCTCATGACATAGTGCAATCCTCTTCCATATAAAACTGCCACAGCTCTTGGGAAAATTAATTGGTCACCTTCTGTTGTAATGGTTAGCAATCCACATTAGAGATCACACACATGAACAAATTATTATTTTTTATAGAATAAGACAACTAATTAATTTTTCCAGGAGAGCTATAAGTGCTGGAAACTATGATTAATTCATAGCAAATGAAAGTGTATTTGAGTTTTTTAATCTTTTATTTCATAACAAGAGGCCCATTTTCTCTAAATGTAATAAATAATTGCCATCAAAATAGTGTAGGCCAGGCTGTTGCTCAGGACTTTGTTCATGTGCTCTCTCTCCACACAAACATAAATTAGTCTTTGGCTATGAAGAACACATTCTCTCTCTCTCTCTCTCTCTCTCTCTCTCTCTCTCTCTCTCTCTCTCTCTCTCTCTGGAAAGACCTAATAAAGAGTAGTTAAATAATTATGAAAAATGTTACCCCTAAATTATACTTACCTAAATTCAAAAAAGACTAGGAAATTACAGAAAACTGAAGCAGAGGTAGATATAGTTAACTGAGTTTATAACGCATAATGTTGACAATACGCAAATGTGTCTTTCCAAGAAGTTGTAGATGACAACATTCACGTGGCTTGTATAGGAAGTTTTCTTTGTCTCGGACTCACCACGGCTCTGATTTGGCAGCTTTTGTTGTTGTCCTATTTGGACAATCCCTGCCTCAGTGTCTTTGTTTCTCTGATGGAGTCTGTTTTCTGAATGGCAAGTTTAGACTTCACATCTTCCACCTGAATTATTACAAGAGAGATTTGGTAATTAAGTTCTAACAAGATTTAAATGATATTAAAAACAGTCAGTTAAAAGGAAACACAGCCTTGGGCTTTGTTGTAAATTTGTATAATTATTTTTAGTCCTCCAGAGGATGCATAATTATGTTTTTGTATTTATAAAAGTACTGCCTCTGAGGCACCAAAATGAATTTTACAGTATGCTAATTTGCATATTAATGTTCCTGTTTGTATGTTGAAATTTCTTTGGCTGAAAAGAAAAAAAAAGATTTTCTAGGAAATTTTCAAAGTAACCATGAAGACTGCAAAACTTTTTGATTTGTAAGTCTGGAAAAACTACAGCTAAAGGAAAAAGTTTGATTGTCCAAGAAATAAGAAACTTAAGGCAGACACAGTGCTAAACCTTAAGTTTAACTTGATTTGAACTTGGAAAGGAGTGTGTGATGGACAGCCAGGAATGATTACTATCCAATGACATTATCAGGTGCTTACTATATACGTTGAGATCTAGCAACCTTGCCTCTGTGCTAATTTCCACAACTGTAAAAAAGACCTGGGCTAATCCACTTAAAAAGAAGAACTGTTTGTTTTGGCTCCCAGTTTCAGTGGCTTTACTCCATGGTCAGTCAGCATGTCATAGCAGGGAGCATGTGACAGGGGAAACTGCTTACTTCATGGTGGTGGGCACATCCCTGTTTTTGCGTCTCTATTGTGTGTAGGCATGTTTGTGTATGTGTGTGCATGCATGTGTGTGTGCTCATGTGGAGGTTTGTGGCTGCTTTTACATGCATGCTGGGTATTCAAATTTAGATCTTCATGCTTGAGGGGCAAGTAATTTACCAGATAATGCATGCCCCCCTGCCCCACCTCTGTCACCAGCTCCTTTGAGAGCATGCCTCAATGACCTAAAACCTCCCACGAAGCCCCACCCTCTTCAAGACCTCTTAGTAGCACCATGTTGGGGGCCAAGACTTTTTTTAAACATATAATCCTTTAGGGACATTCTAGATCCAAACCATAGCCACCTTCTTCATGTAACTAGTATTTATTGTTTCTGCTTCAAATATAGGGAAGTTGAGGCTCAGAATGATTAAGGTAATGGCTTGTATCAGTTACTTCCTCCTTGCTAGGACAAAATACATATCCAGAAGCAATGTAGGGAAGGAAAGAGTTTATTCTGGCTTACAGCTATCAAGGGTGGAGTCCTTCATGATGGGGAATGCAAGGCAGGTGCTAGAGATCAGCTCACCTCCATAGGGAGATCTTGGAGTAATGCTGCAAGGTCTGCCCCCTAGTGACACACTTTCTCCAGCAAGGCAACATCTAAAAGCTCCACAACCTTTCCAAACAGGACTACTTTTTTTTGGGATTAAGTGTTCAAACACATGAGTCTATGGGGGTACTGTATTCAAACCACCTCATTGGCTCAAGATTACAAAACTGTTATTTTAACCTAGGTAATTTGACATGAGGGCCTTAACTTCTCTGGCTTTTTAATCATCTGCCTTGTCTTCTGGACAGAAGCTAAAGGAAGCATGAAAGGCCTGGTGATGTGATGGAAAAATCACTTTTCTGTGGAAACACACGTGACTTCCCTTGCTGTGTTTGTTCTGGACTCACATGCATTTCCAGGAGCCACATATTCAGGGCTTCATGCTCCCTTTTCCTTGAGTGGATTCTCACACTTGTTTCCCAGACTGCCTTTGCACTAGATTTTGAGCAGCTCAGAACTGGAACCATTTTCATCTTGACTTCTTCCAGCACTTAGCATTCAGAGTGGTCACGAATTAAAATGCACTCAGGTAGTGAGTCAGGAAGGTCTGTCCTTCTCACTCTGATGGGCTTCTTGCCCCAGTGTGTGGTGGTAAAATACACACAGCAGTTCCCACATTAAGCACAGTTCTGGGCATAGTCTTTTGCATGGAGCATGTCCACAGTCCTGTGCAGCCATCCCACCATGCACCTCCAGAACCCATTTGGATTTTCTAAACTAGAGCTCCATGTGTGCTCCATAACTGCTCACTTTCCTCCGCAGCTCCTAGAAACTCCATTTTACTCTGTTTCTGTACATGTGACTGTTACGGGTGCCTCACATCACTGGAATGGTTACCTTACTCTGCTTCTTAAAAACTATTTTTAAAATTATCATACAGAGTAATAGATTTCAATATGGCATTTTTCTACAGAAATGTCATTATACTTTGTTTTCTCCCATGCCCTGCGCCTTCTTCTGGTTGGTCTGCTTCCTTCCTTCAGATTTTTTTTTCCTGCCTGAATGTCACATGTATTCCATTACTATTTTTACTTTTTTTCCCTTAATATCTCTTTCTCCCTATTGTGATCCTCTTTCTAGTTTCATTACCTACACACACACACACACACACACACACACACACACACACACACACACACATTTTAAAACTAGGTTCTGCTTATGAGAAAAAAAACATAGTATTTGTCCTCCTGAGTCTGACTTATTTTACTTAACCTACTGTTTCTAGTTCCATTAATTTTCCTGAAAATGTCCTAATTTCATTTTTCTTTATGGTTGAATAAAATTCCATTGTGTATATAGAAATGGTTAACTTTCAAATGAAAGGTCTTTTTTCTTTTCATTTTCCTTGCTTCCCTCTTTCCTTTTTTCCTCCTCTGCCTTCTTTACTTCCCTTTTCTCTCTCCTTTTTTTCTGCTGTGACAGGGTCTCACTACATATCCCTGGACTATCCTGGAACCCTCCAGGCAGAACAGGTTGTCTTAGAATTTATGGTGATTGTCTTGTGTACTGGGATTACAGGCATGTATCACCATGTTCCACTTGAAGGTGCTTTCCTGAGTTGGAATTTGAAATATTAAACAGGAGACACATGCTTGCATTTATCTAAGATTGTGTTGAAACCATGTAAAGGGTGTGGTTGGAGCTGAGATAGACAACAGACCCGAGTAAGGGTGTGGATAGGATGTGGTCTCTTTGTGGGCAAGGACCACCATTTGTTTAGTGGAGTAGAGGTTAAAATGTAAAGCCTGTGAGGAGGTGGGTGAGCTCCAAGTTTCTTTAGAAGGATCCTGTGTGGGAGAGAGGCTGGTATCTCTAGGCTCTCTCTTACACTGACATGTTAAGCAAGAAGCATGTGGGCATTGTGGTCATGGGAGGAATGTGTTCACCACAAATGGACCTCTGTTCTAGGTGTTTGCATGTACCAGGATGACTCTAGGGAATATTTTAGCTAATGATTAAACATTAAATGCAGAATCAGAGTGTGTGGATGTGGCGCTACCCCAGGACCTTTAACTGTTGAATATTGTGATGGTTAGGTTTTGTTGTCAACTTGATCTCTTTAATTACTTGGGTGGGTCTCTGAGGATGTTCACAGGAAGGAAACTTCTCAGTAGAAGGCAGATGTAAGGAAGCTCAGAGAAGCTAGAAATGAACATCCCTCCCTGGGAGGGCAGTGCAGGAAGAAAATTCCAGAGACGTGAGAAGTCAACAAGACAGGGATGGGGTTGCAAGACCCCACCCTAAGCCTATACAAAGGGGAAGGAGATCTCTCTCCCTTGCCCCCTGCCTGTTTGCTGTTGTGTGTGGTGGTAGTGATGGCTTCTTTCTCTCTCTGCTTGGACCTGTGAAAGGGGGGAAGCCTCTTTCACCATTATGGAACTTCCCTGGATCTGTAGCTTCGGTAAATCCTTTTCTCACGTAAACTGTGCCTGGTTTAGAGATTTATCCCAGCTGCATGTGGCTGACAATGACTAATATTATTGAGGACCAAGAAAGAGGTCAGCTGAAGGCCAGGGCTAGCTCATCCCTGGGCTGTGGAAATAATTTCCTCTCAGGAGAATGGACATTCTCTTCTTGTGGCTTGAGGCTACTTCTAAGGTGAATGGAGCCCTTGGAGATATCAGGAAAGTAGGGGAAAGCACAGTCCTTCCTCTCTGAAAGGTCAGTGGTTGGTTAGTTGGTCCAGATTCAGGGTTAGAAGATTCCTGGAGTTTTCCAGTCTTCGGGGAAGGGGAAAAACTAGCTTGGGATAAAGATCAATGAGAGGCCAGTGAGAGAAAACAAGGAGAGCTCGAGGAACATCTCAGTGTCTCTGAGCTACAACTTCCTTTCCATTGATCCTTTTCATGATTACCTTTCTGTCAGTTTGCCTTAGACAAAAATGATTACCCGATCTCCACCGTGATCTGGGGGTGGGTGCAGTAGAGCAGAGCTGGCCCAAGATTGGGGTGAAAATTTCAAGAAGATAACATGAAAAGAGCAGTGACAGCCACCAGCTTGGGGACCAGTGAGTAAGGCCAATGTGGAGAACTCCCAGGGTTCTCCAAGGTTCTCCCAAGTTTTCCAGTTTCTGTGTAGAGGCAAGGCTGTAGCCAAGATCCTGCTCAGAACCACTGAAAAGAGGACAGGGGGTCCAAATCATGGCTAAATGCCCAATGCTTCACAATTTGTAATTTGGGTTCTCCGAATTCTTCCTCATTAGTGCTCCCCATACCACCATGTGTCAGTGGGTTGACTGGCATTTTATAGGTCAGTATAAATTGAAAGAGGTGGGAGACTTGACCAAAGTTACAGCTTCAAATGGGAGAACGAGGATCATCCACTAGGTATGGCTCCAAATCCCACATTCTTTGCCCTGAATCACAGCATTGTTTTCAGGGCTCATTCACAAGGAGGCTGGGAATCCAGTATCTACCCTACCAACATTTTTTTTAATGCTTGTGTATGTATGTGTATGCATATGTCTGCACATGGTGTGTATGTGTGTGTGTGTGTGTGTGTGTGTGTGTGTGTGTGTGTGTGTGTAGGTACATGTGGAGGCCAGAGGACAACCTTGGGTGCCATTCCTCAAGAATACTGTCCACTTTTTTTGAGACTGGATTTCTCATTGTCCTGGAGCTCTCCAGTGAGATTAGACTAACTGACCAATGAACACCAGGGATACACCTGTTTCTACCTCTCCAGCGTTGGCATTACAACTATGTACCAGCAGGCTCCACATATTTACATGGGTTCTGGAGAATCAAACTCAGGTCCTCATGCTTGCAAGGCAAACACTTTGCCAACTGAGCTATCTCCCCAGCTCATATTTCACTATTTTTTAAGGCAAGGTTGAGGTAAAAACTAGAAAATTAGTCCTGAGACAGTGCCCTGAGAAATCTAATGCCCCATCCTATTGCGCTAAGAATCTTTGAGCTGGAAGGGAATGCCTATAAGAGTTGTTTGTCTGTATTTCCTATGTCATGGTTGAGAAACTGAGGCTGGCCAAAGCCACTCAAAGGTTGGTTCTAAAACTCCGATGAGCACCTATTTCTAGGTCCTAGTTTGGATGTAGTAGTTACCTTCTTGTTTTGGGGACAAAATGCCCAACCAGAGCAGCCTATGGGAGAAAAGGGTTTATGTTGGCTTCCAGTTTTGAGGGGAAGTTCCATCATGGTGTGGAAAGCATGGCAGAGCAGGAAGTTAGGTATCATATCTCGTCATAGCAGCAGGAAGGAAGGAGTGTGAGCGAGCTAACTCACAACACACCTCCTCCAGCAAGGCTTCACTTCCCAAAGGCTCCACAAGCTGAAGACTAAGTATAGGCTTAATCACAAACACTTGAGACTATGGGGAACATCTTTTATATTCAAACCAACAGAGTGGGCCTTTTTACTATGGAGTAAAAGGAGAGAATTCAATCCTGGTTCCCGAATCTCAGAAACTCTTCATTTCTGTTATCAACACCACCCCAACACCACCACACAAGATGCTTCAGAGATCCTCCCTTCAGCTGGGTGTCATTTCAAGCTATAAATTTAGCCAGTGAGAAAAATGTCAGCTTATTATATCTTCAACCTCTGCAAGTGCCCTACAAGGAACTTTTGCTTTTTAATTGATGGCTATTAAGCTAGTCTGGATGAGGGAGAATATTTTATAACGTGAGAATGGCAAGCAGGAGAGCAGTCTATCTTGGGCAGGAGACCTCCTGTCACTGCCCTCTGTCTATGCACTTCCAAGGCTGGCTCAGGAGTAGGAGGGCCTTAGCTCAAATCTCCAATATGCTATTCATTCCCTTATGGGACCCAAGGATGGTGACTTGATCTCTCTGAGTCTCAGTAACACACTAAGATAGTATTCACATTTAGGTTAAGATGCTGAGAGTTACACGAATGTGATAGGCAAAGTGCATAGCTGTTTCATAAATTCCTCACCCCTTTCTTTGGTTTCTTAGAGCTTGTCGAGGTTGGACCTTTTCGTGAACAGCTGTGCTTGTTACAAACCTGTTTTTAACCTGGTCCCAATTGTATTTTTCACCTCCTTACGTTTTATTTTTCTTTGTACAGGAGAAAACAGAAGTTTAGGATTAGTCCCAGTGGCCTGGTTTTTGGCTTAGTTACAACCCTCCAAGTGTGATTCCCTAAGGACCGTACTGCTGGGATGAGTGACCATAGCGGTTTGCTCTGGATGGAGAGATTTGTCAGGAAGAAGGATTTTTCAGAAGCACCGCAGTGCTACAGTGGAAACGTTCAATAAA
>PVHP010008748.1:0-14732 GCA_004024765.1 Zapus hudsonius
GGGATCTGAACCTGCGCGAGGGGACAAAGGCGTGAGCCCTGGGTGCACTAGGCCCAGCCTGCTCTGTGCTCCCCTGCAGAGCCAAGAGCTGCTGGGAACCCGCAGCGGTTCTGAAGCTGAGGAGAGGCTGGGCGGCCCCAAACCTCCCCTCTCAGAAGGTGGGGAAGACCACCTCTGAGGACCGGCTGCTCCCACAGGGAAGCCTCTCAATTGGCACCAGGGATCTGAACCCGCGCGAGGGGACAAAGGCGTGAGCCCTGGGTGCACTAGGCCCAGCCAGCTCTGTGCTCCCCTGCAGAGCTGAGATCAGCTGTGGAACCCTGCTGTGGACCCCAAGCCGAAGCCGAGGAGATGCTGTGAGCGGGTGCCCGGGTCTCAATCCTGCAATGAAACCTCTGTGGAGAGCTTGGAATCTGCCCCAGGGGATAATGGCGGGAGCTAGTGGGGGAGAGGGCTCGGCCCTCTGCTCCTCAGGGGAGCAGAGAGCTGCTCACAAACCCCGTCTGCTCAGCCCAGGGGTTCGGGAGGGAGGGAGAGTCCGAACTCGGGTTTGGCCTGTGTCCAAAGCCTGGATACCAGCTGAGGGGGTCAAACCTTTCCGGAGAGTCCTGGCAACGTTGTTACTTGGTCACCATCTTGCTCCGCCCCTATCCTTTTTCTTGACCCTTGGAATGAACGCTGGCAGGCAGGAGTGACAGGAAAGCTTTATGCCTATGACACCTCACACTCTCCCTCTGTCACTATCCACATCTCCAGACTATGGAACCATGCCATCCACCCAGTACAAACTAACCACCATATTCTCTTTTTTTATTGTCTATAATGAGTTACAATATTTAGTGGGCAAACAATGAGTTGTTAGCCCCAATTCCCCACTGCCCTCCCATCCCCAGTCCACTGGATAACCTCCTCCATGGGTCGTCTGGATCAGTCCTTGTGACAGGGGACCCTGGATAGCCTAGTGTTCAGCCAGGTTCTCCTGGCCATATTCTTAAACAGGAAAAACAAATTACAGAAAAAATACAAGCCACCATGAGATGGATACGATATATTCAGTATGTAGCTAATCTTCTCCCCTTTACCCGCAGACCTAATGCTTCTAACTGCTTCCTCTGCACTTCTCCTGCTCGTCCACTGTTGACTGCAGTCCCTATCAATGCTTCCCTTGAACATCCACAACTACAGAAAACAATCTTCACCCCCGCCTCACAGACACCCACCCCTCTCTGATTCTGATCAGGACATGCCTCTTTACTTGACTAATTATAAACCAACCAGAGCTAACTGTCTCCTCAATATTTCCATAACTAGGACCACCTGCATCAAGACACCTGCTCTCCTGTGGTGCGGAGGGATAGCTGCCCCCTGCATGAACACCTCCATCTCCACTTACTGCTCTCCAGGTCTGATTGTTCCACAAGTATAGCTATATGAAGAAGAAGAAATGGCTAATACACTTGCCCACGACATCCGAGAGAAATCTTCATCTCCCTGCTGGTAGGACTCAGCATAACATTGTCTCTGGGAGCTTCCTGTGTGGCAGGGACAGCTCTGATCCAAACTCATCACCTTGTAGGTGATTTTCAGGACAAACTTGATCAGACGATGGTTTCCACTACAAACAGCCTTGAGTCTCTTCAAAGACAATTAAACCCCCTTGCAGGTGTGATGCTCCAAAATCGCAGAGCACTAGACCTCATAACGGCTGAACAAGGGGGACATGTATAATACTTGGGGAAGAATGCTGTTTTTATGTTAATGAGTCTTATACTGTTGAACAAAATTAAAAACCCTAAAAAAGCTCCACAAAGAGCTGGCTGAATGCTATGCTCCCGATGTCCCCTCCCATTGGTTCTCCAATCCTTGGATTCCTGGCTCCTTCACTCCTCAGCCCTCTCCTTGCTATAGGAACCCTGCTGCTCATAGCCTCCTGTGTCATTCAGTTTATCAAACGGCAGATAATCAATATTGCTCGGGTCACTACCAACCAAGTTTTGGTACAGTATCAAACCTTGCCTAAAATAGCAGAGGATTATGATGCCACTGCTCCATTATAAAAACAAAAAGGGGGAATTGTGGTACTCTGCAAGGAGACATGGAGGATAGGGTTTTGCTGAGTCTGGCAGGCTTCCAGACTGTCTCCTTCTGATAAGGAAGTTGAGGGATTTCTGAGGCCCCTATAAAACTCTAGCAAATCCTGGACACTCCAGCCCCCAGGCAGGCCACAGCTGTGTGCTGAGATAAGCAGGCAATTCAAGGCCTAAACTTAGTCCAGCTTCAATAACAAACCTAAACAATCTTACATTTCCTCTACTGACTTCACCATTCTATACATGTCTATATACATGTATAGGGTCATATAGGCCCCTCAATTTATCTATGCAAAATAGGTATCCAAAGGGTATTGGCCCCTACCAATCAAACTCATGAGATGCCCACATATCTTGCCCCTACCAATCTCCTTGCTGCCTATGCCCCTACCTCTGCCTCCTCCTCTATATAAACAACATGTATACAATAAATGAGAACTGCCCACTGCCACATTCTCCTGAGAGTGCTCATCTCTCGCCAGCTCAAGCTATTCCAAGCCTCTGCTCACCAAGCTCCATGGACTGATGTGTGCTGTAACCCCCCCACTAAGCCATGGAACCAACAACAGGTAGGGTAGTAGGGACTTGTATTTATAGTAGCAGGCTACAACAATAGTACATTAGTCAATCTGACATGGTTACTGAGGAAACTAGAAACAGGTAGGTTATTTTGACATAGGTACTGGGTTGAACTGATTGGTTGGGTTGGGGGCTGTCATGGTTGGATCCAGGTGTCCCCCACAAACAAATGAATGTGTTCTCAATGATCAATCCTCATCTGATGGCAGTTAGGGAATTACAACCTCACTAGAGTTGTGTTGTTGGGGGCGGGCTTATGGGGTTATTAGCCAGCTTCCCCTTGCCAGTGTTTGGCACACCTTCCTGCCGCTGTTTCCAGTGCTGTGGCAGAGGTGATGTCTACCCCTCTGCTCATGCCATCATTTTCCCTGCCAGGATGGAGTCTCCCCTCAAGTCCATAATCCTAATAAACCCTTTCTTCCACAAGCCACTTTTGCTCAGGTTCTTTCTGCGTAGCAACTAGAAAGCTGACCACAACAGTTTTAGTTCTTACTTCATTCAGGTCTTTTAATTCTGACCAGAATGAGGGGCCCAGGATATTTGGCAGTTCTTCCTGGAACAAGGGGTTACAGAGAAGTCATAACAGTTAACAAAATGGGGACACCCTGGCCAGCCCTAGCCCTTCAACAGGCTTGGTCCCTAGGGAGGTGCTGAAGTTTAAGAAGGAGTGCCTCATTGAAGGCTTTCTGGTCACAAAGCCTTTGAAAGGGAACAGGAGACCTCAATCCCTGTCTCTCTGCTTCCCAGTTCAAGATATGACTAATTCTTCAGACAATTCCCTACCATCTGTTATCATCACCAAAAGTCTAAAGCAATAAGCTTTATATTCTTCCAGCCTTCAAAATTGTGAGCTAAATAAACCTCTTCTTTCTTTTTTAAAATTTTTATTTATTTATTATTTATTGAGAGAGAGAATGGGCATACCAGGGCCTCTAGCCACTGTAAAGAACTCCATACACATGATCCACCTTGTGCATCTGGCTTTATGTGGGTACTGGGTTAATAAAACTCAGGTCCTTAGGCTTTGTAGACAAGCTCCTTAACTGCTGAGCCCAATAAACCTTTTCTTCATAAGTAGCCTGTTTCAAGTATTTTGTTGTAATAATACTCAGTCTACTAATGCCCAATGTTCACTCAATGCTCTCTTCGTTTGCTTTCAAAATTCCCTCCTGCATTCATTTTGGATAGTTTTTATTACTATGAATTTAACTTTACTGCCCATTTCTCCTGCTGTGTCAAATCTGTGTTAATTTCAGCTAGTATTTTTTTTCTGTAAATATTGTATTTTTAATTAATAACTGTCATAGTCAGCCATGCCACTGGGATGAATCTCCAAACCAGGCATGATTTGGGAAGGAAAGTATTAAAGGAACAGACCCAGGGGAAGTTATGGAAAGGTTGGCTCCCTTTCACAGATCCAAGCAGAGACAGACAGAGAAACAGCAACTCCAGAAGCAAGCAAGCAAGCAAGCACACTCCAAAACTGCCAAATAAAAGGAACTCCAGGCTTAAGCTCAGACTGCTTTTTGTATATGTATAGCTGGAATTCCAGACCCACCCCAGAAACACCTTAGGGCTGAAACCTAGGATCTGGCCAAGGTGACACGCCTCCTCCAGCCAGAACTGGCTGGAGACAATTTGCAATTACAATATACTTTTGAATCTATTGGGGTACATTATTTAAACTACCACAATAACTTTATTATGAATAATTATATACATTATATAAGCAAATCTTGTGATGGTGCAACTGATTCCCTCCCCTCTGTACCCTATCCACTGGGGTCCAGTGCATGTATTGGATCTGTCCATAGGGGAGGGGGCTATGAACTGCACCAGAGGTAGACAGTTATCTATAAGCTGTATTCTTTATCTTTTCCATTTCTCTACTTAGCATGTTCCATTATTCCATTAGATTCATTGTAAGAGATTTTAATTCATTAATTTAGATTCTTAAAAAAACTGAACTGTAATTATACAAACTGCTTTGATGTCTTTGTCACTCTTTGTTTAATTTCTGTTCTATTTGAGTTATTTCTACTGATCAATTTTCTTAATTTTTAAAATATATTTCCTAAATGTTTATGTGATTGATAAGTTTTGTTGGATGCTAGTCACTATGAATTTCATCTTAAGTATTGGATGTTTATATCCCTACAAATATTTCCTTGAGCTTTTCCATCTTGGTCAGAAGTACAAGTCTTTTGAAAACCACTGGGAAATATTTGAACTCTGGGATCTTGAACGTGTCTATGGTTTTAGGTGAATTTGAAATGTCATTCCCCCCCCCATCCTGTATGACTGGTAAAGTTTAGTTCTAAGACTATCTACATTCAAACCTTCCCAAGTGAATATTAGCATTTCTCCCCTAAGTCCCTGGCATTATAGTCACAACAGAGCTTGGCTCCCTCAGTCAAATCTACATGTTTACATTTGTATGCAAGGTCATGTTTTATCATCTTTCTTCCAACCAAGTTCAGCAGCTGAAACATTAAAGATATTCATTGTGCTTAATAACATGATTTGCTTCTTGTATTTCACTGGTGTATCAGACTGAAACCCTGGGCCACGAGCAATGGCCTGAACCTATAATCTCATCTACTGAACAGGCTAAGGCAGAGGGCTCACTTTAACCCAGGAGTTCAAGGACAGCGTGCACAACACAATAAGACCTCTATCTCATAAATGAACAACTAAAATTATGAAAATTGTAAAATTAAATATTAGATATTATAATACCTAAACATAATAGTCTTCATTGTTTATTTCAGGGCATTTCATAAGTGGCTACCTGAAAACTTGCCCGGAATTTAAATATTTCTTTATTCTCAGGTTCTGATGCATTTCTTTGAGTCAAGTGTATCATTAGTAAAATCCTAGATCATTAGACTAAGATAACCCCAACAAAGTGGTTTTTTGGAAAGTGTGTGTTTATAGCCTTCCATCTGTACATATTGCTTTGTTATGTTGAAAATGAATCTTTCCAGTGTGTCAGATTCTGGAAAAGGGTTTGTTGTATTTACAGTCATGCTGAGCAGACTCAAGCAATGTGATGGTTAGATTTTGTTGTCAACTTGATCTTTTTAATTATCTTAGGTAGGTCTCTGAGGATGTTTACAGGAAGGCAGCCTCTCAGTAGGGGACAGGATTTAAAGAAGCTGGAAGTAAACATACTTTCCTGTGTGGGCCATGAAGGAAGGAAATTCCAGAGACTCAGGAAGCCATTAAGTCTGGGATAAGGTTGCAAGACACCACCCTAAGGCTATATAAAGAAGAAATTCGCTCCTTGGCCCTCCTGCCTGTTTGCTATTGTGTGTGTGTTGTAAGTGTTGGGTTTTTCTCTCTGCTTGGACCTGTGAAAGAGGGTCAGCCTCTTTCGCTGTTATGGAACTTCCTCTCAATCTGTAGTTTCAATAAATACTTTCCTCTCCCAAATTGTGCCTTGTTTGAAGATTCATCTCAGTGACATGTGGGTTGACTATGACAGATTTGGTGCCAGGAGTGGGGTGAGTCACTGAGATGAATCTGACCATGTGGATTTTGATCTTCTGGAACGTGTGTGCTGGAGGAATGGGCATGGACTTGGTACTTGATACTGAAGATGCCTTCCAGAGCAGTAAGCCAAGTTTTATGGGCTATTTGGGTGAGAATTTGGAAATGCTCAGTGCAGAGAGAATTGCATTTGGAGGTTTAGCTAGTGAACTTTCTACAGGGAAGGAGAGACTTCAGAAAACCTTAATAGAAGTGTGTGCCTGGGTCAAGGGGTGGATGCATCCTGCTGCCCATGCCCAGAGAGTTTGACCAAGGTTAAATTTAAGTAATGGACTGTGTGGCTATGGATATGGGACTGAGAATTTAAGATTTGAAGTTAGAAAAACCTAAAGGCAAGTTTAACTTACTGGCAGAGACTGGCTTTTGATTATGGCCCAACTGCTTTACATTAAAATAATGGAGAGGTGCCTGAGGTGTTTCCACCAAGGAAGGACAGAAAGATGGATTGTGCAAACTTTTTTTTTTTGTTTTTGAGGTAGGGTCTCACTCTAGCCCAGGCTGACCTGGAATTCACTATGTAGTCTCAGGCTCATGATGATCCTCCTACCTCTGCCTCCAAAGTGCTGGGATTAAAGGCGTGCACCACCATGCCCAGCTTATGTGCAAACTTTTTGGAAAGGAAATCACTGAAAGAGAGGAATTTGCTCTTCAAAGTCACATCTGTTTTGTCCCTGAATTAACAACATGGATGTGTCCTGCATACCTGGTATTGCTTTTGGAAGCATGAGAAATGCATGCATGGAGTGGGTCATGAAGTACACACGGGTCCAGGAGCCACTGCTGAGATATGGTATTTGGAACAGGGCGTGAAGTCCCTGATTGGCAAGTGAAACCATTGGAAGGTGGACCGTGGTTTGCAGTGGAGACCTGAAGATGTTTTGGACATACCAGGACTTTGCAAGGGCTACCATGGAGCACTGTTGGCTAGAGATGGAAGTTTCCACAGGTACTCAGCCAAGCTGGAGGGACAGAATCGGAAAATCCAGAGACTGTCAGTCACTGGTTGTACTGAGACTTAAACTGCAGATGTGGCTGTTTGCTGATGTTTGTTTAATTTATATTAGTTTGCATTGGCATAGTCTTTCCTTGTATGCCTCACTGAAGTTGGAAATGTTTACAGAACTCTAAGTTAAGGGGCCTTGCCTTGTGTTGGAGGGAGATTATGCAATTCCAGTTGTACATGAGATAGTTTTATCATGTTAGGTGAAATTATGATCTTGTCAAGTTGACAAGGGATGGACTTGTGATGGTTAGGTTTTGTTGTCAACTTGATCTTTTTAATTATCTTGGGTAGGTCTCTGAGGATGTTTACAGGAAGGCAGCCTCTCAGTAGGGGGCAGGATGTAAAGAAGCTGGAAGTAAATATCCTTTCCTGTGTGGGCCATGAAGGAAGGAAATTCCAGAGACTCAGGAAGCCCTTAAGTCTGGGATAAGGTTGCAAGACACCGCCCTAAGGCTACATAAAGAAGAAGAAATTCTCTCCTTTGCCCTCCTGCCTGTTTGCTATTGTGTGTGTGGTATCGGTGATGGGTTTTTCTCTCTGCTCTAACCTGTGAAAGAGGGCCAGCCTCTTTCACTGTTACAGAACTTCCCCTCAATCTGTATTTTCAATAAATACTTTCCTCCCCCAAATTATGCCTGGTTTAAAGATTCATCCCAGCCACATGTGGGCTGACTACATGCCACAACTGCACAGCAAGCAACTTCATCTGCCTCTCATGCAATGAACCTGCCCTCACTCAGAACAGTTACACCACAGTGGCCAGCAGTGCAGTGTGTCATACATAACCCTGAGACTACATAGTGAATTCCAGGTCAGCCTGGGCTCGAGTGAGACCCTACCTTGAAAAAAAAGCTGATCTGGGCTGGAGAGATAGCTTACCAGTTAAGGTGTTTTCCTGCAAACAGAAGGACCCAAGTTCAATTCCCCAGTACCCATGTAAAGCCAGATGCAAAAGATGTCACACCTGGAGTTTGTCTGCAGTGGCTGGAGGCCCTGGTGTGCCCATTCTCTCTCTCACTCTCTCTGCCACTTTCTCTCACTCCCTCAAATAAATAAATAAATAAATAAAACCTTTTTTTAAAAAAATAAGCTGATCTTCCAGGATCTTACTTGGTCATAGCCAGGGGCTGGAGGAGCAAGTGAGGGAGAGGTAGGGAAGTACTGATCAAAGATAGTTTGTTGTAGTCAGCTTTCTCATTGCTGTGCAGAAAGAACCCAAACAAAAGTGGCTTGTGGAGGAATGGGTTTATTTGGCTTACGGACTCCAGGGGAGACTCCATCCTGGCAGGGAAAATGATGGCATGAGCAGAGGGGTGGACATCACCTCTGCCACAGCACTGCAAACAGCGGTAGGAAGGTGTGCCAAACACTGGCAAGGGGAAGCTGGCTTATAACCCCATAAGCCCGTCCCCAACAACACAGCTCCAGTGAGGTTGTAAAACCCAAACTGCCATCAGCTGAGGATTGATCTATCAGAACACATTCATTTGTTTGTGGGGGACACCTGGATTGAACCATGACATAGTTGAAAAGGAACAAGAAGTTCTAGAGTGTTGTTGATGGGAGGGATAACTATTATGTACAGTATATCTCAAAAAGGTGAAAGAAAGCATATTGAGTGTTCTCACTATGAGTAGTTGATGTGAGACTGGGGAAGTTGAACCTTGAACCCCAAACCCTGAACATCATGCTTATTCAAGCACTTAAAAAAGAGGGAAGGAGTGGGACAAGGGGAAAGAAGAGTGACTCACCACCAGGTAGCCTGATAAACTCAAAGACCATCAGAAAAATGGAAAAAAAAAGATAAAAGGCATATACTTTAAAAGAAATTAAAATAAAATCCATAATAAAATTGTTTTTTCCTGCCCCACTGCAAAAATTGTGGGAGAGAAATCATCTTACCATGATCCCACAAAACACAATGTATGTAGCTCCAGGTCCAGACCAAAAAAAAAACCCACACTGCATCTTCAGATTTTAAAATTGTGCTGGGGAGGTGACTTACCAAAGTACCAGCTGATTGGTCTGGATTTTTGAGAGAATCACCTACATCTGGATGGGCCAAATGCTTGGCTAGGGAGGTGCTAAGGTAGGCATGACAAATGGGTAAACTAAGGTAGGTGTGACAAGGTTGTGATGTGAGATCAGAGCATCCCACCCTTAATTTCCTGAGGAAAAAAGTTGGCTGTCCTAGTTCCTCACATAATAGCCAAGTTATTTAACCTTACACTGTACACCATGTACCTGTGTATCAGAGACCACCTTGCTATGTGTAGCTTTGCTTCATAGATCTGAGAAAAAGGAAACACAAACTAAAGTACATTCAGTAAGATGTTTTTGTTCCATGCATCACCGGTATCTGCCAATGCAGTGGCCTCATCATAGCAAACACCCCTGCACACTCATCCTTCTGTTGTAGGAAACGTTAGATCAGTGTCCACAGGACCCCCTCCTTGCTGTGATGACAGCAGTGTGTGTGTCTTTGCTCACTGTGAAACAGGAAAAACATTCTCTGTGACTTGCTCCACTGACAGAACTACCTCTTCTCAACAAGATCTTCCTGGCTAGA
This sequence comes from Zapus hudsonius, assembly GCA_004024765.1. Lineage (NCBI taxonomy): Eukaryota > Metazoa > Chordata > Mammalia > Rodentia > Dipodidae > Zapus > Zapus hudsonius. The sequence continues at coordinate 9,794 of PVHP010008748.1, forward strand.
AATGTCACAGGATTTGGGCATCAAGGCACCATTTTATAAGACAAGGGACATTGGAGTTTGACCAAGTAACACAACAAAAGTGATTATGGATATGGAAGGTATGACCACAAACATGATAAAAGACAAAAGCAGCTGACCTTGCAAGGTGGGAAATTTTCTCATATTCTGAATGGGATTCTGGGAAGGAAAACAACTTTTGGCATATTTTGCCTTTGTAGTAGTGTCCTGCCCTGTTGTTTGTTTGTTTTTTAATTTGAGACAGGGCCTTTTGTAGCTCAGGCTGACCTCAAACTCACTAGGTAGTTGAGACTGGCCTTGATGGTGTTTAGACATACACAACTAGAAATGGGACTTCTGAAGTCTGCGGTGTTTTGTGCTGTAGTGGAAAAGCCTAGCACTTGTATTGGCCTTATATTGGAAAAGCTTTCAGCTTAAAGTACAACAACTATTCCACAAAAAAATAAAAAAATAAAGGAAAACAACGTTTTAAACTAATGCCTGAAGGACACTGGTCACCAAGAGAAAAATGATGCTTATTACACTGGGCAGAAAAGCAAGAACTCCAAGCACACACTGACAGACAACACTGGTGATGTGCTTTCCTCTTCACTTCGAGTTTGACAAGAAATATGTTAACAGTCTCCCACATGCTTCATTATTATGAGGTCATGACTTATGGGATGTAGTGCTTAGCATCTAGAAGGATCTACCTCTAGCTTTTACAAATGATACAAAGATCTCTTCCTGGAAGTATACTGGCCTCCTATTACTTGGAAAACAGAATTGTATTATAGAGGAAAAACAGTAGGTTGATGTTATTTAAACTCATACCCTTTGATACAAACTAGATTAGTATACACTCATCAAAGACGCCCTTTACTGGAGACAGTAAAATCACACAATTTATAAGAACTGCAGTTTATTCACCTAATTGTAAACAGAAATTCGGATGTGTAAACATCAAATGTTATATCTCCAATGTATAGAGCATTAGTTTTGCTTTAATACTTAAGAGCTGCATGTGTAACTACTTCCCTGAAACTTGGAATATGCATGTAATTGTTGTGGCTGCCACTAATTACCCCACCCACAAGTGTTTTCCTGCTGACACTCACCCCAGTACACTGCCTCCTCCTCTCGGAAGGACCCCTACACATTCAAGTAGTCACCCTCTTGAGCACAGCCTGGGCTGGGTTAATTCAAGTTCCCATCACTGCTTATCCTGGAACAGAAAACAGAGGTATTTCTAGTCAGTGAACCTCAAGGACCAGGTTTTCTGGCTGATAACATGATGGGTTCCACGTAGGAGATGCCCCCTTCTGTTGAGTGCTCCGTGTATAATACACCTGTGATCCCAGATGCCATCTCTGCTGGCTGAGGGCAATCTGTACAGCATGCCTTTCCTTACAGTCCTGCTGAATCAGGACACCCTATTTCTTTATGGTTTAAGGCAGCCTAGCATTGATATGACACCCAGTTTGTGAAGTGCTTCTTAGATTATTCCCTGAAGTTGCCCAACTCAACTCTAATTGTGGAAATCTTGGCCAATACACTGTTGGCCAACCCTACTGCTGCATTCCAAGAACAAGGTAGCAGGCAGAGTCCTCAAAGCTAGCTATCCCTATTTACATCTCCATCAACACTTTCATGGGGTTTCACACACATGATAATCTTATCAGTGCTCAATTTTAAAAAACCTTGCTTTGCTACAATAAATGCTTACTTGGAACCTGCTAAGTACACAGAAGTGCATCTAGAATCATGAAGAAGACAGAACAATAGGTAATTCTTGCAATTAACAAGCTCACACTATAGCTTTGGAAATAACCATCACACAAGATGGAAGCAATCAGTGCCATTGACATGCATGTCAGTATCTGATAAGCCAAAAAAAGAGTGTCTTTGGATGAAAATGAGATCAGAGGTGCTGATCAGAGGATTGGAGCATTAAAAATGACAGGCTGAACTGGGCATGGTAGCACATGCCTTTAATCCCAGCACTTGGCAGGCAGAGGTAGGAGGATTGCTGTGAGTTCAAGGCAAGCCTGAGACCACAATTCCAGGTCAGCCTGGGCTAGAGTGAGACCCTATCTCAAAAAACCAAAGAAAAGACTGAAAATTTTTTCTAATAATAATATAAAATAACAGGTTAGGGCTGGAGAGATGACTCAGAAGTCAAGGCACTTGCCTATAATACCTAATGACCCAGGTTCAATTCCCCAGTACCCATGTAAAGCCAGATGCACAAAGTGATGCATGCATTTGGGAGTTCACTTATAGTGGCTGGAGGCCATGGCACTCTCATTCTCATTCTCTCTGTGTGTGTGTATGTCTCCTGGTAAATAAATATTTTAAATGGCAGGCCAAGTGCAGAAAGGAAGAAACGGGGAGGCACAGGCAATGAGAATCAGGAAGAGGTGGGGATGAGCACACATGTGTGGCTAACACTGGAAGGTGCTGGATCAAGTGGGGGGCTGCAGCAGACAGATGCTCCTACTGCAATGGAAGTTTATAAAACAGGCAGGGTTAGTTTTATAAAGCTTCATTTGGTGACGGTGTACAGGTGACCTCACAGGAGGAGAAACTGAAGGGAAGAGCCTGAAGTAAAGGTGGTAATGATGAAAATGAATGGGTGGAAGATGGAGACAGAGCTGAGAAGACTTAGAAATGAGTAAGCATAAAAAAGGGAGAGGAGGTAAAATGGAGAGATGGCAGCTGTTTCATACCTAGAAACAGAATTATGCACTCACACAGCTAGGAAAACATGAAGGTAGCAAGCTGGTGGGTGAGGAGGACTAGGAGTAGAGCTTGATCCTGTGGGTATGAGGACAAGGAGAGCAGCTCCAAGTCCCTGGCAGAGTCCAGGGCCAGGGCCAGAGCTGGAAACTGACTCAAAAGCCCCGATGTGATGAAACACTTAAAGTAATGGGGTAGACTGAGATGTTATCTTGTGATCATGGAAGAGTTCACTCAAGTACTACCCAATCATGATTTTCCCTAAACATGAAATTCTCACAGGAAATCCCCAAATGGGAACTCACATGGATCACCATATGAAAAAATGCTGCATGTGCTATGTTTGTGTATCCTGCCTTCACTTATGACTTCAGTTTTGTGATTTTGGGAAGGGTCTTCTTCTATGGGCAGTCATTTTGATAAGATTTGATAAGATACAGTTTAGTGGAATGGTTAAGGTACCCTACCTTATCACATCTAAAAGTTGAAAGGGAGCACTCCACCTCCATATGAGATGGAATAGGAGAAAGCTAGGCAGGTCTCAGCCAGGAATAGAGGCCCAGAGGAAACCAGAAGATGCCAAACACCTTCCTCATCTTGGCGCAAGAATGAACTCCTAACTTGGATTAGAAATCTCATGTCTGACATTGATCTATGACGCCCCCTGCTGTCCACAATCCAGCATGCTATGCTCCCAGCCCCACCCAGATGTGGGCGGACTCTATGATACATCCTCCAGATCAAATGATAAATCAGATCCTTCCCCCCCCACCTGAACTAAACTCTAAAAAGGTGACAGCCTGGTGGGGCTCTACCCTCTTTTCCCTGAGATCTTCTCCAGTTCCTGAGATCCTCTCAATTCGTTTGGTGTAGTCTGACCTTCTGCACACGAGGTTAAATATGTTTTCCACATATTTAAAGGGAACAGTCCCAGTTCCCTTTAAAATAAACTCTACAAACTGTGATTTCTCCCCAAATAAACTCAATAATTCATAATTTGTCCTTCTTGGTTCTATCTTTATTAGTCTTCTTTAAAGACTAGGAAAAAACTCAAAACAGGATTTACAAATCTGGGGGACCCTCCTCCCCAGCCCTCAAAATTCCTGCAGTCACTTCCTATCACAGATGAGGAAAGCAAAGCTCTGGGAGGTTTGACTGGTGACCCATGTTTTTCACGGGAGGGAGGGAGGCACCCAGGTGACAGTGGCATGGAAACAGTAAAGCGGTGGAGAGGAGTGCTTGGCATTAACACATCCATATTTTAGGAAAGGAGCAAGTAAGTAGTTTCTGATAAAATACTGTGTGGACCCATCAAAGCCTTACAAATCTGAAAAGAAAATTATTTTGGCTTTCTGGAAACACTAAATTGCACTTATAAAAAACAAAATTAGAGAATATTATGATGCATTCCATTCAATAAGCCTTATAGTTTGCTATGAGAGAAACCATAGGATTTTTATTGACATATATCAACACATGGAAAGAAAGCTTCAGGAAATAAGGTGAAGAATCGGGTCTTTGCCTGTGTGGGTTTTTTGTTGTGCTATTTGTTTGTTTACAGTGCTAGTGATAAAACACAGGGCACTGTAGGCAAGTACTCATCCTTGAGTCACATCCTTGACCCCTCCCCCAACCTTAGCTTCTTGTATCCATTACAGACACAAAATGACCCTGGTAAATCTCCTTTGAACAGTTAAATGAAATTCCAAAAATTTATTCATTTCACAGAAAATGGAGAATATAGCATTTCAAATATACATGAGTCACAAGTCGACAAGCCGAACTCTGATGTCCCAGTGAGGCAGCCTGGTCATAGCATCTTCCTCAATCTAGAAATATAAATCCTGTCAACTTTATCCGTGATGATTCTCTTTAATTAAAGCTGTTCCCATACGCTCCTCAGGCCACATCTTCTAGCAATATATTTTTGCAGGTGTTGTCAGATTTTCCAAAAAATCTTCTTTTTATAGAGAATATAGGCAATGAACACCCAGAGAGCCGTGGCAACTATGTTCTGAATCAGATGTTCTTTGTGTGACTGGTTATCCTCTAGTTTCCACTGGAAGGGGAAGTAGTTCTCAAACACCTCATGGCCAACATACACCAAAATAGAATTCATCCCTTAAAGAAAGACACAGAACATTCTTTGTGAGTCACAGCATGGACTTGTGTTTTAGCCTGTTGCCCCAAATAAGTAATGCAT
>PVHP010008748.1:14832-52431 GCA_004024765.1 Zapus hudsonius
CTGATGGCAGTTTGGGTTTTACAACCTCGATGAAGCTGTGTTGTTGGGGGTGGGCTTATGGGGGTTATAAGCCAGCTTCCCCTTGCCAGAGTTTGGCACACCTTCCTGCCGCTGTTTGCAGTGCTGTGGCAGAGGTGATGTCCAGCCCTCTGCTCATGCCATCGTTTTCCCTGCCAGGATGGAGTCTCCCCTTGAGTCCGTAAGCCTAATAAACCCATTCCTCCACTAGCCACTTTTGTTTGGGTTCTTTTTGCGCAGCAACAAGAAAGCTGACTGCAACAGCATGTTAGACATTTTTTTAATTATTGGAAGTATTCATTCTATAATAATGATTTTTTTTGCCATGCTTGGGACAGAACTCTGGAAACTACACATACAAAGTACATAATCTACACTGAGCTAGTAACCCCAGCCCAACAACTAACTCTTGAATAACCTTAACTTGTAGTTTTTAGCTGGATAATTTGATGTCCAAATAATCACTATGTGAGAGTCAGAGCTGAAACAAGTTGCTGAGATGACTGGATCTATCTGTCAGTCCATTGCAGTGCGACCAAAGCTATCCCATTTATCCCTTGATATAACTACCTTAGATTTCTTATAATACATAATCTTTAAGTAGTGCATAAATCTTTTAGAAAGAAAGCATAAACCAGGTGTGGTGGCTCACACCTGTAATCTCAGCATTTGACAGCCTGAGACAAAATGATCACCATGAGTTGGAGGCCAGCTTGGGCTTCACAGGGAATTCCAGGTCAGTGTAAGCTACAGAATGAGACCCTGTCTCAAAAAAAAAAAAAAAAAAAAAACCTAATCCTATTTCTTAAGTACCAAAAATGTTAATATACCCTGGATTATATCTAATATCCAACCATTGTATATTGGTTTATTTCTGTTGGCTTTCAAAACCAAAGGTTAGTTACTAAAGAAGTAAGTGAAACTACGTGTGGCGTTGGACCACACAGCCCCTGCTGGTTTCTTCAGCTCTTCCAGCTTCTTCTTGGGCCAGCCTACCTGGTATCAATCACCAACTCTGAGTGGGTCACAGGGGACTCACCTGGATAAAAGAATGGGGCTCCTGTCCACAATCCTCTCACATCGACAACTGGGTACAAGATCAGCATGATGAAGAAGGCAAAAGAGCTCAGCGTGGTAACATACGAAATGGACCTACGAGGAAGGGAGTAAGGAGTGGGACAGTACTCACGAGGAGCACACAGGTTTCCACCTGAGAAACCATCAGCATTAACTGATGCTCTGTGTGTGCTTACCAGAGATTTTTGTTTATTGGAACAAAGCCTTCATTTGTAGAAACTTTCGTCAAAGCAATAGAAATAAGCCCCTATAATGGGAAAAGGATGTTAAAGTTCTAGATTACAATCTCAAAACACAATTGTGTTTCAAAACCAAAACTTTGTTACTAAATTGCTCAGTAAGGACTGAAAGTCATACCTTTCATTATATTCATTTACGAAAACATTTTAAGATCTCTAACTAAAGCAGTCTCCAAAAATATTTTTTCAGTATTCCTCTGAGTTAAAGAAGGTAAGCTAATTACAGTGAATCCTAAAAGAAAACATGATTATAAGGCTGAAATAAAATAAACAGTCAAGTAAATGATCATTTTATTAGATGTACTCTGGAAGCTCATTTTTAAAAAGCACTGTCACCAGGCCAGGGAGACGGATCAGTGGATAAAAGCACTTGCCATGCAAGCATGAAGGCTGCATTCAGATCCCAGAACCACATAAATCCTGGGCAGGTCTAGCAGCCCCCACCCCCACCCCGTAAAATTCCAGAGCTTGAGTCAGGTGAGGGGGTAGAGAAAAGAGAGACCCAGGGCAAGCTCATTAGTTAGACCAGTATCAACGAGCTCTGGGTTCAAGTGAGAGATCCTACCTCAGTAAGTGAAGTGGAGAACAATTGAAGAAGACACCTGACATCAACCTCTGACCTCCATACTCAAGAGAACACATGTGCACCAGCCCCTCCTACACACACGTATTCCCCCCACACACACACACAAAGTTATGATTACTTGTCTAGTCTTTCTGCTGGGGATCCCCACACAGTAGCCATCCCTTGTGTATTTCCTTCAGCATTTCTCACTCAAGTGTGAGATGGCAAACACTTCCATATTTATATAACATGTTTTTTCTAAAAAAAAATAAGCCTGAGATTTAGGTATAAAAATTCCCCCACCCCAGAAAAAGAGGTTTTCTTCTTCCTTGGGGATAAGCATGTAGCTCAGGCATAAAGCATGTATTTGGCATGAACCAGGGCCCTGGGTTCTATCCCTAACACAAAAAGAATAATACATTTTGAAAGATGTGCTCCTCTCTGTTGTTCAAGTGAACATGCTCATTACACTGTGGCAACAGTTGCTACACAAGTGCTGTAACTACTTGTTAAATACATACAAGTGTGAGGAAAAACAACTTTAGGGAGAACACTGATTACTTACCAGAACACAGCACCAGGCAGCAAATCTAATCAGGATGTCTTTGGTCCGACCCTTATAATACAACAGTATTTTTCCTGCCTGGAAGAAAACAATACGATCAAGAGAATCACCTACAATTCTTATTCCTTATTCATCCATCTTCTTAGTCACTCAACACAGATTCTCCTGCTAGGTACACTTTCCAGGTACTGTGCTTACAAGGAGGACTGCACCCTTACTCCTGCCCTTTACTGGTGGAGTGTGAGAGGATCATGGACCAAAGAGAATGGAGCGTCACACACAGAAGAGGTGGTGCTGCTGCATTGAGGCTCCTAGAACAAGCTGGTTTGAGCAGTAATGGCATTCTAGGAGGGATGGGCCTGTACACAGGACCATGCCCAAGAGCATGAAGGTACCACAGAACTCTGAGGGCCTGCGGAAGGTCAGAAACTTGGGAAGTGTAAAAACTGGGACAGGCAGGTGGGCTTAGGAGGTTTCACTTTGGGCAGGGACTTTCCTCCATAGGTGATGGGGATTCCAGGAAAGTTGCCAAAGTGACAAGGGACCAGGTGGGACTAACCTAATACATTGTCTAACTGGGCAACACTATTGAAGAGGAGGAAGAACAGAAGGGAACGGCAGGCAGGAAAACCTTGAAAACACTAAAATTGGACATTGAATAAAATTCCTTGGAAATTAAAGCCAAATTTTGAAAATATCAAAAGATAAAGAAAATTAATGATCATAATACCTAAAATTTACTAGTGATTTCCATGTGTCATTTATTAGAATTTTGCATAAATTTATCTAATCCTCACAACAGCTCTCTGAAGCAGGAGCTACTGAGATACAGGGATATCAAGCAACATGCCTGAAGCCACCCAGCTCATAATTGGCAGAACTAGACTCAAACTCAGGCTCCAGGTCTACACTCTTTACCTCTCTCCTCACAGTAGACTGGCTGTGTGAGCATGCTGAGGTTTGCTAAGAGATTAAATGGGTATGTTAAAAACACACAGGATTTCAATCTGTAAAATTATTTTTAAGTATTTTATTTATTTACTTGAGAGTGAGAAAGATAGAAAGAAGGAAATAGAAAGAGAATAGGCCCACCAGGGCCTCCAGCCACTGCAAATGACCTCCAGATGCATGTGCCCCCTTGTGCATGTGGCCTTACTTGGGTACTGGGGAATTGAACATGGGTCCTTAGTCTTAGCAGGCAAGTGCCCTGGTATAATCAACTTTCTTGTCACTAGAAAAGAACCCAACCAAAAGTTGCTTGTGGAGAAATGGGTGTATTTTGGCTTAAGGACCTGAGGGGAAGCTCATCATGGCAGGGAAAATGAGGGCATAAGCAGAGGGTAGACATCACCTCCGTCACAGCAAACAGTGTGCCAAACACTGCCAAGGAGAAGCTGGCTATAATCCCCATAAGCCCACCCCCAACAACACAGCTCCAACAAAGTTCTAATACCCAAACTGCCATTAGCTGGGGATCAAGCATTCAGAACACATTTATTTCTGGGGGACACCTGGATCAAACTATGACATGCCCCAACTGCTAAGCCTTCTCTCCAGCACTGTAAAATTGTTTAATCATCAAAATGTATGCTTTGGACCTGCCCTACCCCACATAGGAGCCACTATCCAGGTGTGACTATTTTTTTTAATCAAATTAAATTGGATTTAAAAATGAGGTCCTCAGTAACACTCCAAGCACACTCTAGTACTCAACAAGTTCCCTTCCAGCAGCTGCCCTAGTTGAGTAAGGACCACACCTACCATCACTGAAGGCTCTTGTAACCCCACAGCATAACTCCTTCCCCATCCTAGGCTGTTCTCAAACAATAGCTTTCAAACATCATGGAAAATTTCAGGCAGAAAAATCTAGGTTATTCAGAACTTTAACAAAGTTATCTAATCACCAAAATGATGGGATTAAAAGAAGAAAGTGTCATGTTTTATGCCCCAGGGCCTTTACCCTTACAAGTACCATGTGTGGGAACAGTTATCCACTCTGGAGAATGCACTGTTTCAAGAGCCATGTTGGAAGCACAGGCTAGACCCCAGCCCATAATGAATTTTCAGGCTCCTTGAGCTTGGCCTTCAGAACTATGAGAAATGAATGCCTATTGTTTATGAATTTGCCAGCCACAGCAACACAAACACACAAGACAAGGGTATGGGAAAAAAATGGGACGGAGCTGCTGCTGGCTTCCTATCGTCAATAACCAAACACTCTGAAAATCCCAAGGAAACCATTTTGTTCCTTTTTGCTTATTCTCTTTCTTTCTTTGCTTGTGTCAGGGTCATATCAGTCTGACGTCAATCTTGAGATCCTTCTGCCTCAGCCTCCCAAGCTCAGATTAAAGGTGTGGCCATCGCACCTAGCTGACAGACATCTTTATCCAGACACTGTTGGACTAAGATAAACCCACAATTAGTAAGAACTTAACTTTCATATGCAAGAATTATACCTATTTAATTGCTGAATTCTTACTCCTAGTTTTGTATAATCTATCAATCCTCAATATAATTTATCACACCTGAAGCAAAGGAGAGGATAAACTTCCAAGTACTTTTAAAAGATATTTGTATTTATTTATTTACAAGCAGAGAGAGAGAGAGAGAGAGAGTGAAGAGAGACAGACAGAGAGAATGGATATGCCAGGGCCTTCAGCCACTGCAAACAAACTCCAGATGCATGCGTCAACTTGTGCATCGAGCTTTTACATGGGAACTGGGACATCAAACCTGGGTCATTAGGCTTTGCAAGCACCCCAACCACTGAGCCATCTCTCCACCCCCAATTACCTTATTTTGATGAAATGTTTAGTGATGAAACTTTACTTACTTATATACTGTCAGAAAAATGTATCTTGATGAAATGAACAAATACCTGAACTCCTAAAAATGCCATCACAATGGAGTTGATGGTCCCTAAGATTCCTTCTGGATCATAGGCCACCTGAGTGTGATAAAGCACCTAAACAAAACAGAACAAGGTAACAGTCATTCACGGACCACAACATGAACAATCTCAATCTCAACACATACTTAAATGCATACCAACAGTCAATGCAATTTGGTTCTTTTTCTTTAATTTCCAGTCTTTGCTTTTTTTATTCTGTAGAAATCCATGGGCAATTTATGGGTATTATTCACAAAGTTCTTCTAGCTAGGAACAAGTCATGGACTAGCTGGACCCATTCCAGCAAGCTTGCCAACAGTGACAGTCCCAGGCCTAACCAAATACAAATGTAAATGGATAGTATCTTTAGAACTTCCATATTTATTCAGTTTTAGCCAAGGAAATAATATTTAATAATATATCCGGTGGCAGAGTCGCTCAGTGGCAGAGGGCATGCTTAGCATACAGGTCCCTCAGCATTCTCTTCACGGAAACGTTTATTCTCCAAGCTGCAATAAATACTAACTGCTGAAAGTTCTCAGCCAAGAATGTCTTCTAGACTATCTTTGACTGAAGAGAGTTGTCGGACTGCGTGTATGGCTCAGTGGTAGAATGCCTATTATGTGCTTGGTCTTGGGTTGGATCTCTAGCAGAGAGACAGACAGAGAGAACTGCCTCTCTTGCATAGTCCATACCCAACAAAGAACACGAGGCCAATTTCCAAGTCCAAATCAGAAGGGTTCTGAAATGCCACTTTAGGCCCATGATATTTCCTGAGGCCAATGTCAGGATTACAGTGAAGTATATCTTCTCCCAATTCTGTTTCCTATATTCCCCAAGAGTGACAGTTCAAGTGAGGACATTCTGCTGAACATTCTACAAGCGTCCCTGCATCTGAAACCAACCTGATAGAGAAAAGTGGGAAAATATTCATTTGACACAGTGTGTTGCTATTATTCTATACTCAAAACTATTCTTCACCCTTGTGTGTGGTGGCACACACCTTTAACCCTAGCACTTGAGAGGCACAGGTAGGAGGATCTCTTTGAGTTCGAGGCCAGCCTGGGACTCCAGAGTGAGTTCCAGGTCAGTGTGGGCTAGAGTAAGACCGTATTTTAAAAAAAAAAGTACTACTACTACTACTACTACTACTACTACTAACAATAATAGTAATATTTTAAAACTAATCTTCCACCTAGTGCCATATAATGAATATGAAAAAGCCATTAAAGCAGCCAGCTTTTCAAATGAAAATGATTTCCCATCACATTTTATTAAATGGATGTAGCTTAAAGTTGGCCAGTTCTTTCCATTTCCCTCTCTTCCCATTCTAAGTAAAAGCTCACGCACACTGGAGGATGGATGCTGGTAGAGGTGGTCATCTCCTAGAAGCAAGCGGTCAATGTAGCCAGCAGCTCCTCCAGTGCAATGTGGATATTTCCCAAAATCTCCAATACCACCAGGGCCCAGGTAGCCACTAGGAAAGCAGAAATCATACTTCAGTGACAAGAGTCTGGAAGGGATAAGGATACCAATGGCTATCCATGCATCCCTATTCACACACAAGCCCCAGGGCCCCTATCACTTCAGTGCTTCCTTAACCTGACCGCTCCTATCACCAGAAGGCAGGAGGCCCACTCCACTCAGACAGATGCTGAGGCAATGCCCAGCTCCCCTCCTGAAGTGAAGTGAGCCTCAAAGAAGAAGAAAGCATGAAAGAGAATTCCTCTGACTTGAGATATCTTAATGTTATAAGCCTTGAACCTGATTTGGCAGAAAGGGACCTGCAAAAAGGATTACTGGCAAAGTTCACTTACGTGGGGCACCCAGGGACAGGTAAGAAGAAAGTCAAAGCCAACCAAATGCTTTCCAGCATCAGAATGAAGAGCCACTGAGGCCAGCTTGAAGTGATGTCTTGAAGAGAAGGACAGCATCTCTCCTGAGTGAGGAAAAAACGTGTATGAACTAAATGCAAACACAACTGAACTCAATGTAGTGCGTGGAGTTTGGAGATGCCTAGTGATTATTTTCTTGAATGTATCTAATAAAACAGGGAAGAGGAGTTCCGCCTTTGGAGGCCAACAGGATTCGCTGGCTGTCCCCATTGCTGTGCATTGGGTTAAAATCCACAGCTAATTCCAACCATGCAAGATCCAAGTCCCAGCAGTGAGCATCATCAATGAAGATGTGACAACAAACGGTCATTCTCAGGAAGATGGTAATCAATGTGCAGAGCATATGTGGATGGAAAATGAAGAGGAATTCAATAGACAAATTGAGGAAAGAATTTATTGAATGTTGTTTTCAAGAAATGCTGGAAGAGGAAAAAGAACACGAGTGGTTTATTCCAGCTTGAGATCTCCCAAAAACTGTGGTATTTAATGACCTTGTTATCAGGGATGACTCCTCTGGAAGACCTGTGGTCAAGAGCTGTCTGAATCCATGCAAAGGAGTCTGTTCCTCGGGTGAGGTACAAAATTACTTGAGCAGATGTCGCCCTCTTTTGGTAGATATAACACAATTTTGACACCGTGAAGGCAGTATTAGACTTCACTGTAAAAGCCCTCTTGTCACCATGTTACACTTATGCATTGCTAGAGTTTTTGTTAGTCTTATGTGCTCCAGAAGAGGGGCGGTATGATTTAAGAGCCATCGTGGGGAAGAATATCCAGAGAAATTGCCCCCCTCAGCATAACACACAACAGGGCAGGGGAACCTGGCTACCTCTTGTGTAATTCAAAACTGGTAGGGCCATGGACTGATCCAGTACACCCACCACGGAGGGCCCCAGTGGGTTGGGGGCAGGGAGGAGAGAAACGGGGGTGTAATTACAAGATTTGCTCATGCAATGTATCTAATTTTTTTTTTAAACATTCTGACCGGGCATAGTGGCACACACTTTTTTTAAAATTAATTTTATTTATTCATTTTCAAGCAGAGAGATACACAGAAAGAGAGAGAGAGAGAGAGCACATCAGAGCCACCACCTTGTGGGTGTGGCTTATGTGGGTCCTGGGGAATTGAACCCAGGGCCTTAGTCACTGGAGGCAAGTGCCTTAACCGCTGAGCCATCTCTCCAGCCCTGTATCTAATTATTGATAAGAAAAATATTTAATAATAAAAAAGGTTCTGAGACTTTTATTAAGTAAAAAGCTGTCAAACATTTACTAAAAGTAGAATTGGCCCCATGGCTTCATGTAAAGGAAGCAAGGAAAGATGCACCAGTCAGGTTGTGACAAAATGACAAATTAAAAAAAAAAAAAACTCCAATTTTTACTGAATTGTTTGTCTTTGAAGCTGAACTGATCCCTTAGGATTAATCAACACTTTTGAATGTCAACACTTTGTAGAAACATTTAAATTGGGTTCTAATTGTTTAGCAGATTTCTCATTTTCATTTGTCTTCACCAAAAGTAATCTTTTCCTGAAGAAAGTCTGTTAATTTGAAACAATGCATTCTATTCAAGGGTGTATTTAGTTCCAGAGGTTACAAGGTGGTGATTAGACAAGAGTTAGCTTTTCTGTTATGTCTCATGTTAGAAATACTGAGTTCTTCCAGCATTACACCTGAGGAAGTGAGTGTGATTTGAGAATTGCTTCTCCCAAGGATTCACTGCATCTTATCCAAACCTTGTGTGAAGGCTAATTCAAGATCAATACCAGCCCATAATCCAACTGAAGTACTGAAGAGATTGTGACGTGATTTGAGTGGTGCTTTTCCTTGCTTTGATAATTATCATGACAATAGTTTACAGTACAATTTTTCTTTTAAAAAGCTAGAACAGTTTTAGCTCCTTAAATTTCCTATTTGGGAAGGTTAAGCTGCCATACTTGTTCAGTGTATAAGGTTTAAGTTGAAAATATTGTAAAAAATTAGGTATATTTTAAGATATTTTTTAAATAAATAATAGAAATAAAAAAATAGGGCATGGTGGTATACAATAATGTCAGAACTTTGGATGAGAGGATCAGGAATTTAAGATCAACCTTGGCTAACAGTAAGTTTGAGGCCAGTCTGGGCTACAAGAGCTGCTATCTCAAAGATTAAAAAAAGTTGTCAAATATGCATGATTGCCTGATTTTCTTGTATTCTGATATACTATAGCAAATTATTAAAAACTAAATGAATTAAAGATTTAGCCAAGCGTGGTGGTGCACCCCTTTAATCCCAGCACCCAGGAGGCAGAGGTAGGAGGATCACCATGAGTTCAAGGCCACCCTGAGACTACATAGTGAATTCCAGGTCAGCCTGGGCTAGAGTGAGACCCTACCTCGAAAAACCAAAAAAAAAATCTAGTTCACCATAGAGCACTTGCTTAGCCTATATCAGGTCCTGGGTTTAATTCCCAGTACAACCAAGAAAAAAAAGTTACATAGAAATAACTAATAGAAATTAAATTAAAAGGATCACTGTGTTCTAGACCTGGCAGGTGCCAGAGCACATTAGTTCCAGCATCTGGATTCCCTTTAGAAATCTTCTCCCTTCACCCTGTGTGAGCCACATGACCCAACACTATGATTGAATCCAACACTTCAAGTTCCCACATTTGGATTCTCCTCAGGAATTCTCTTCTCTTCATTCCATGGGCACAAATGACCTGCCACTGGGGATAGGACTCACTGAACTCCCTTTAGCAATACTTCTCCCCTCATCTTGGGAGCATCAACCATCTCCCAAATGGGCAGGTATCCCAAGTGTAAGTTTAGAACAGTGGCAAACGAATTGAGTCTACCTTATATAACCCATTCACGAAGCAGTACCAAGTACCTCCAACACTGAACTCCAAGCACCACAAAGCAAATACAAGGGAGCACAAAGAAATATAATGCACATTGTATATACTTACTTAACACAAATGTTCCAGAAAGGCTTGAGCAATGCACTATCTACAGATGGGTAAGCCTCAATATAACATGAAAAACCAAGCCAATAAATACAACCCCCCCCCCAGAAATACCAATCCCATAGCAGAGGACCCCATGAAAGCTACCTTGAGGAAACTCTACACAGAGACCTCAAAAGAATAATTATAAATATGCACAAAGAACTCAAAGAAGACATAGGTAAATGCATGAATAAAATCCTATATAAATTCAAAGAAGACACAAACAAAACAGCTAGATAAAATGAAGAAGTCGGGGCTAGAGAGATAGCTCAGTGGTCTAGGTGCTTGTCTGCAAAGCCTAATGGCCTGGGTTCAATTTGCCAGGACCCACAAAAAGCCAGATGCACAACGTGGAACATGTGTCCGTAGTTTATAGCAGTTACAGGCCCTGATGTGCCCATTCTCTCTCTTCCTCTCTCTCTCCTCTCTTTTTGCAAGTAAATAAAATATTAAAATGAGGAAGTCAAACCAGGATATGAAAATGAGACTCAATAAAGGGACAGAAATCCTGAAGAAAAAGCAAACTGAAATAAATCTGGAAGTGAAAAATATAAATCAAACAAAAAACATGCATGGAAAGCCTCACTAAGGAAGATAGAATACCAGGCCTTGAAGACTTAGAAAGAGAAATTAGATTAGCCAAAAATCAATGAAAAGTTTAAAAACAATATATGAAAGAGGGCCTGGAGAGATAGATGGCTCGGCAATGAAGAGACTTGATTGCAAAGCCTAATAACCCAGGTTGGATTCCCCAGTACCCACAAAAAGTGGTACATGCATCTGGAGTTTGTTTGCAGTGGCTAGAGGCCCTGGTGTGCCATTCTCATTCTCATTCTCATTCTCATTCTCATTCTCATTCTCATTCTCATTCTCATTCTCATTCTCTCTCTTCTCTTCTCTCCTCTCCTCTCTTCTTATCTCCCTTCCCTTCTCCTCCCCTCCCCTCCCTTCCCTTCCCCTCTTCTCTCTCTCTTTCTCTCTCTCTCTCTCTCTCTCTCTCTCTCTCTCTCTCTCTCTCTCTCCTTGCAAATGAATGCATAAAGTTTGAGTTAGGGGTATACAAGAAGAAGTATAAGAGCTTCAGGTCAACAACATAGAAAATATTTTTAATAAAATGATAGAGTTACCTTCAAGAAATTCACTTCATTGTCACAGGACAGAAAAAGATATTCAAAGCAAAAGAAACTATGAGACAAGCAGGTGTGGCTATTCTATTATCTGACAAAATAGTCTTCAAACCAAAATTGATCAGAAGAGATAAAAAGGCCACTTCATTCTGATCAACAGAACAGTTCACCAATAGAACATTACAATTCTTAATGAAACACCAAACCCAAGTGTACACCCAATTTTATAAAACAAAATCTACTAGAAATAGACATAAATCCCAACACAATAATAGTATAGTGCCTTATTTCAATACCTCACAATCACCAATAGACAGGTCATCTACTCAGAAGATTATCAGAGAAACAAGGGAGTTATAGGACAGTGTAGACCAAATGGACCTAACAGACATTTACAGAACATTCCATTCAAACTCTACAGGATATGAGTTCTTCTCAACAGCCCATGAATTTTCTCTAAAAAAGATCACAGTCCAGGTATGGTGGCACACTCCTTTAATCCCAGTAAGCAGGAGGCAGAGATAGGAGAATAGCCATGAGTTCAAGTCCACCCTGAGAATACATAGCAAATTCCAGGTCTGCCTGGATTAGAGCAAAAACAAACAAAGAAATAAAAAAAGAATAAAATAGATCACATATTACAACAAAAAGCAAGTATCAACAAATTTAGGGAAATTGAAATAACTCCTTTTTATTTTATTCAATCACAGTGCAATAAAGCTAAAACCAAGAGAAACAACAGAAGACACACACTCATAGAGATTGAACAACACATTACTGAACAATAAATGGGTCACTGACAAAAGTCAATAAGGAAATAAAAAAATTCCTAGAAACAAATGAAAATTAAACCACAACATACCATGACCTATGGGACACAATGAAAGTGGTCCTAAGTGAGAAGTTTATAGCTCTAAATGCCTACATTACAAAAATAGATCTCAATTAAATAGCATGATACACCTGAAGCCTTGGAAAACTAAGACAAACCAAACCCACAAGTAATAGACAGAAAGAAATAATCAAGATCTGGGCAGACAGATGGCAGTTAGTGCAGTGCTGGAAGGCACTACACAAGCTGCCAGGGGAAGCAGATGGAGTAAACAGACCACTGGCATGAAACACAGTCTGTGGCCATGAGTAGGCCACCATACCTCCTACTGGGAGAGAACAGCAAACCAAGAAGGGAGCACTTGTGCAATGGTGGAGCCTGGGCCTGGGGGAGACAATCAACAGCTATTAAATTCGGCCAAATATTCCACTCAGTGAGGGGGAACCCTTAATTGGAACTAGGGCTACAGGGCGATATGCACTGGGAGCCGGACTCTGGGGCCCCCAAGGAGAGATGCACTATGTGAGCGATTGACAGGGAGGCTACTAAAAATAGAATCTAGGTAATCCAAAATTGTGTATATTTGTTAACCTATACTGATCTCACTCTTCGATGGAGATTGTGTTTATAGTTTTCAGGATGCAGCAAGAGAGCTGTGGCCCATATAACCCTACCAACCGACCACAGGCCGAAAGCTGAGATCCTGGCAAGAGATGAGCAACCACAGTCATATCATGGAGGATCCACAGGGAACCCTGCAGAGAATGACGGGATGAACAAGGGACCCACAGCCACAGCCATTCAATCAACACAGGATAAGCCAGTGAGACAGAAACCAATGATACTTGACACAAAAACCCCTAAGCTCACAACATTAAAGCATCCTTAATACTCACCCACCACGACTCAGGGAACTGAGCGGAAGAGGGGGCGGAAAGATTGTGAGAGCCGTGGTGGGGGAGAATATCAGAGACTTGGCAACCATCAGTAACAACACACTTGGGTCAGGAGAACCCGGCTGAAGACTGGGCTATCCATAGTCCCCTACCACAAAGACTGATACAGACGGCCCACGATGGAGGATAGCCAGCTGACTGGGGATGGGGAAGGGGGGCAATGAGGAATTGGGGATAACAACTCATTGTTGGCCCACTAAACAATGTAACTCATTATGGACAATAAAAAAATTTTTTTAAAAAAGGAAAAAGAGAAAAAAAGATCTGGGCAGAAATCAATAAAATAGAAATAAAAAAAAGGAAGAGAAAGAATAAATGAAACTAGAGGGGTGGTTCTTTCAAAAAAATAATAATCAAGATTGACAAAGCCTTAGGCAAATTAACCAAAAGAAAGAAAATCCTAACCAGTAAGATAAGAGGTTTTTTTTTAAAAAAAAGAGACATTACAGCAGATATAAATGAAATTGAGAGATCATAAGGATATACTTTAAAAACTTGTATTCCTGGGCTGGAGAGATGGCTCAGAGGTTAAGGTACTTGCCTCCAGTGCCTAAGGCCCTGGGTTCAATTCCCCAGGACCCACATAAGCCAGACCCACAAAGTGGTGACCCTGGTTCATTCTCTCTCTCTCTCTCTCTCTGCTTGAAAATGAATAAAAAATTTTTTTTAAAAAAACCTTGTATTCCAGGGGCTGGAATGGTTAAAGGCACTTGCTTGCAAAGACTGCTGTTAACAGAGTTTGATTCTCCAGTACCCACATAAAGCCTGATATGCAAAGCGGTACATGTGTCTGGAGTTCATGTGCAATGGCTAGGGGCCCTGGCACTTCCATTCTCTCTCTCTCCCTCTCTTTCTTCTTCCTCTTTTACTTAAATAAATAAGTAAAAATATTTTTAAAATTATACTGTCAAATTGGAAATTATAAAATAAATGCATTAATTTCATGATGCATATGACCTATAGAAATTAAACCAAGACAAGATACATAATTCAGGCAGATCTATAGCAAGCCCCAAGATTGAAGCAGTAATTAAAAATCTCCCAATCAAAAAATGTCCAGATTGTGGGCATGGTGGTACACGCCTTTAATCCCAGCACTCGGGAGGCAGAGGTAGGGGGATCACAATGAGTTAAAGGCCACCCTGAGACTACATAGTGAATTCCAGGTCAGCCTGGGCTAGAGTGAGACCCTACCTTGGAAAACCAAAAAAAATTGTTCTTAAACATGATCTTATATATATTGGACCCAAAGAACAGCATCAGTAAACTCCTGAAGATGATCAATGCCTTCAGCAGAGTGGCGGGATACAAAATAAACACACAGAAATCAGTAGCCTTTCTATATACAGAAGACAATCATTCTGAAAGAGACATCAGAGAAACTGTCCCATTCTCTATAACCTCACAGAAAATCAAATACTTGGGAATATCACTAGCCAAGGTAGTGAAAGACTTATATAAGGAAAATACTGAAACACTCAAGAAGGAAATAGAGGAGGATGTGGTAAGATAGAAAGACATTCCATGCTCATGGATAGGGAGAATCAATATAGTAAAAATGGCAATCCTGCCAAAAGTGATCTACAGATTCAACACAATGCCAATAAAAATCCCAACCTCCTTCTTCACAGACATAGAAAAAATAATCTCAAAATTTATTTGGAATGGCAAAAGACCCAGAATAGCTAAAACTATTCTGAGCAAAAAAACTTACGCAGGAGGAATCACCATACCTGACTTTAAAACATACTACAAAGCCATAGTAACTAAAACAGCATGGTATTGGCAGAAAAACAGACAGTCTGACCAGTGGAATCAAATTGAAGACCCAGCCTTTAATGCAAGTAACTTCAACTACTTGGTCTTTGACAAGGGAGCCAACAATGTATGCTGGGCTAAAGATAGCATCTTCAACAAATGGTGCTGGACAAATTGGATAAACACGTGTAAAAAAATGAAATTAGATCCATTCCTTTCACCATGTACTAAAATCAAATCCAAATGGATCAGAGACCTCAATATTAACCATACAACCCTAAACACCCTGGAAGAAAAAATAGGAGGAACCCTCAATGAGATAGGAGTAGGGAATAACTTCCTGAGCAAATCACCAGTAGCCCAGGAAGTCCAATAGTCACTTAACCAATGGGACCTGATCAGGCTCAAAAACTTCTGTACAGACAAAAACAATGTACTCAGAACCAATAGACCCCCTTCAAACTGGGAGATGATTTTTGCCAGCTACAACTCAGACAGAAGCCTAATTTCCAGAACCTACAGAGAACTCAAAAAAATTAATAACAAAATCTCAAACTGCCCCCTCACAAAATGGGGCACCCATCTCAACAGAGAATTCATAGAGGAAGAAACCCTTATGGCCTTTACTCACCTGAGAAAGTGCTCAGCATCCTTAAGCATCAGGGAAATGCAAATAAAAACCACAATGAGATTCCACCTTACCCCAGTAAGAATGGCAATCATAAAAAAAAAAAAACCAACAACAATAATTGCTGGCAAGGATGCAGGGGGGAAAAGGAACCCTCATTCACTGCTGGTGGGATTGCAAGCTTGTTCAACTGCTCTGGAAAGCACTGTGGAGACTCATCAGCAGAATGGACATAGAGCTACCAATGGACCCAGCTATCCCTCTACTAGGCATCTACCCACAAGATGTCACTTCTCAGACATTTGTGCAACTATGTTTATAGCAGCTCAATTCATAATAGGCAAGAATTGGAATCAACCAAAATGCCCCTCCATGGAGGAATGGATAACAAAACTCTGGTATATTTACACCATGGAATTCTATTCAGCTGAAAGGAAGAATGACATATCAAAATTTAGGGGAAAACTGTCTGACTTGGAACAGATCCTACTAAGTGATCTCTCAAAAGAACAGAGAGCCAAACACCGCATATTCTCCCTCATATGTGGTCCTTAACCAGGCTAACCATAATCTCTACGTAGACTAGTAGAAAGAAGTGAGAGGTTATGAATGAGGGGTAAAGGATGGGGGGAGGGGAATGGCTTAAGCATGAGGCTAAACCAAATTAGGTTTAAAACATAAAATCCTCACAAGCATACTGTAACCTATTGAGCAAGTAGTGGGTGTCAACTGGCAAGAGGGGCCATGAGTAGTAGGGGAGAGTGTCTAAGCCTGTGAATAATTGATCAGTCTGACAACCCCTGGTCCTAGTCACCAGTTCCTTCCCTCACTGAGCTGTTGACCAAAGTGACCCATGAGGTTCCAAAAACAAGACAGAATTCTGTCAAAGCTCTTGAATGCCCTCCCCAGGCCTGAGGCAAAACCCTGTTGCTGAAGAAACCACAGAATGCCATTGATCAGCATCGTGAGACCCTTTGAGGTCCGGAATGGTAACCAGTCCCCAGATGGTAGTTAGTGTAGTGCTGGAAGGCACTGCATAAGCTGCCAGGGGAAGCTGGTCAGTGATAGCTGGAATAAACAGAGACTACTGGCATGAAACACAGCCTGCTGCCGTGAGTAGGCTGACCACACTTCATACTGGGAGAGAACAGTGAACTAAGAAAGGAGCAGTTGTGCAATGGAGGAGCCAAAGCCTGGGGGAGGCAATCAACAGCTTTTAAATTTGGCCAAATATTCCACTTAGTGAGGGGGAGCCCTTAACTGGAACTGGGGATTCAGGGCGATATGCACTGGGAGCCGGACTCTGGGGCCCCCAAGGAGAGATGCACTATGTGAGCAATTGACGGGGAGGCTACTAAAAATAGAATCTAGGTAATCCAAAATTGTGTATATTTGTTAACCTATACTGATCTCACTCTCCGATGGAGATTGTGTTTGTATTTTTCAGAATGCAGAGAGCTGTGGCCCATCTAACCCTACCAACCTACTGTAGGCCAATAGCTGAGATCCTGGCAAGAGATGAGCCACCACAGTCATATCGTGGAGGATCCATATGGAGCCCCACAGAGAATGATGGAATGAACAAGGGACCCACACCTACAGCCATTCAATCAACACAGTATAAGCCAGTGAGACAGAAACCAATGATTTTCGACACAAAGACCCCCTAAGTTCTGAACATTAAAGCAGCTTTAATACTCACCCACCACAACTCAGGGAACTGAGCGGAAGAGGGGGTGGAAAGATTGTGAGAGCCATGATGGGGAAGACTATCCAGAGGCATGGTACCCCTCAGTAACAACACACTTGGGCCAGGAGAACCGGGCTGAGTCCTAGGCAATCCAGGGTCCCCTGCCACAAGGACTGATCCTGACAACCCACGGAGGAGGATATCCAGCTGATTAGGGATGGGGAGGGGGCATTGGGGAACTGGGAATAACAACTCATTGTTTTCCCACTAAATAATGTAACTCATTATGGACAATAATATATATATTATTTTATATATATATTTTCCATACATATATACATGGAAAAAAGAGAAAAAAAGATGTCCAGATTGCTCTAGATTGGTTCATTGCAGAATTCTATCAGATCATTAAAAGACAACTAAACCTGGGTGTGGTGGTACTTGCCTTTAATCCCAGCACTTGGGAGCCTGAGGGAGGAGGACAGCCATAGTTTGAGGCCGGCCTGCTATTATAAGAGTGAGTTCCATATCAGCCTGGGCTAGAGTGAGACCCTACCACAAAAATCCAAAACACACAAAAAAAGACAACTAGCCGGGCGTGGTGGCGCACGCCTTTAATCCCAGCACTCGGGAGGCAGAGGTAGGAGGATCGCCGTGAATTCAAGGCCACCCTGAGACTACATAGTGAATTCCAGGTCAGCCTGGACTAGAGCGAGACCCTACCTCAAAAAACCAAAAAAAAAAAAAAGACAACTAAAGCCCCTGCTTCTTAAATTATTCCATAAAGTAGAAAAAGAGGGAATGCTACATAACTTCTCCTTCCATGAAACAGCATTACACTAGTAGCAAAACTAGATACAGACCCAACAACAATAAAAAAAACTACAGACCAGTATTTCTGATGAGCATGGATGCAAAATTCTCGGTACTTACAAACTGATGTCAAGAACATATCAAAAAGATCATCTACCTCAATCAAGTAGGCTTCATTCCAGAGATGCAGGAATGTTCTCAACAAACATCAATCAGTAAATTTATTTCATCACATAAATAAGACTCAAGAAAGAAATGACATGATCATCTCATAGATTTAAAAAAAGGTCTTTAACAAAATCCAATATTTCTTCTTAACAAAACTTTGGAGAGACTAGGGATGGAGGGATCATATGGCAACATAATAAAGGCCACATATAACAAACCTACAGACAGCATCATACTAATTGGAAAAAAACTAGAAGCATTTCAACTAAGGTCTAAACAAGACAAGGATGTCTATTCTACCCACTGCTATTTAACACAATATGTCAAGTCTTAGAGTAATAAGAGAAACAAAGGACTACATATTGGAAAGGAAGGAGTAAAACATCCTTATTGGAAGAAGATGTGATTCTATATAACAGACCCTAAAGACTCAACCAGAAAACTCCAATAGCTGATGAACACTTTCAGCATAGTGGCTGGTTACAAAATTAATATAGAAAAATAAGTAGTCTTCTTATATACCAATGATAAACATACTGAGAAAGAAATCAGGGAAACACACCCGTTCACAATAGCCACAAAAATTTGAGTAACTTGGAATATCCCTAACCAAGAAAGTGAAAAATCTCTATAATGAAAATTTTAAAACACTGAAGAAAGGTTGAGGAAGAACCAGAAGATGGCAAGATCTGCCATGCTCATGAATTAGAAGTAATACTGTGGAAATGGCCACTCCACAAAAGCAATACACAGATTCAATGTAATCCCAATCAAGTATTCAGCACCGTTTTCACATATAGGAAAAAAAATCTTAAAATTCATATGGAAACACGGAATATCCCCGATAACCAAAACTATCTTCAGGAAAAAGAATACTGCTGGAGGTATCACCAATACCTAATTTCAAGTTATAAATTAGAGAGACAATAATAAAAACAGATGTATAGAACAATGGAATTGAATAGAAGATCCATGTATAAATCTATGTAACTATAGCCACCCAATTTTTGCCAAAGAGGGCAAAGGCACACATTGGGGGAAAAGACAGTATTTTCAATAAATGGGGCACCAATGCAATAGTGGTGTAACTGTTAAGGAGGTAAGGAACTGCTCTCTGGATTGGAGGCCCACTTATAGGAGGGTATTCATTCCTGGTACTGAAAACCTAGTCAAAAGCCTATGGATAGGAAGGTCATAGGCCCTTGGGGAAAAAACATGTATCTGGAGTTCATTTGCAACAGGTGGAGGCTCTGTTGTGCCCATTCTCCCCCCACCCTCTCTCTCTCTCTCTCTCTCTCTCTCTCTCTCTCTCTCTATATATATATATATATATATATATATATATATATATATATATTTCTCGTCTCTCTGCTTGCAAATAAATAAATAAAATATTTAAAAAATCAAAATATAAGAGGAACTACTTGGGCTACCTAAAAAAAAGAGAAAGAGACTACTTGGAAAGAAGGGGTACAGTAGAAGAGGAATGAGGGGCAAAAAGAAAGTAATAAGAGGGGAGTATGATTAAGATGCCTCATGTACATGTATGAAAATAAAAAGTCAAAAACCAATAACAAAAGGAAATTAGCTAGGTGTACTGATGCATGCCTTTAATCCCAGCACTCCAACGGTAGGAGGATCACTGTGAGTTCAAGGCCAGCCTGGAACTGTAGAGTGAGCCCCAGGTCAGCCTGGGCTAGAGTGAGACTCTATTTCAAAAAAAGAAAGAACAAACAAACAAAAGAAAAGAAAGAAATTAAATAAAAAGAATGCATTTCACTATTGTTAAAATGGAAATGACCACCACCAGAGACCACTCTGAAAGGAAAGGTTTTAATAGGAGGAAAAGCGAGCTGCCAGGCTACTTTCACCAAAGGTGGTGAAAAAGCATTTGGCAGGTTCAGATAAGGGCTTTTAATGGGAAAATGTTCAGATTGGGTGGAGGGCTCAGGTGGTCACATGCTCTCAGGATCAGTAAGGTCAGTCCCTCAGGCCAGACTGAGGGACTGAGATATAGCAGGGGTGGCTCTTGTTTAGGAAGCAGGCTTTATCTGTAACTCTTGTTGACACGTCTCTTGAGGCTGGTTTAGGGGAGGGTATCAAGGTGTTGTCTGAATTCTGACCTAACAATTATCAGAAGTACAACAGTATACTCCGAATTTTAAAATGTCTGACTAGGCTGTTTGTTAAATAAATGCATCAAGTGTCTGGGGTCAGTTAGTCATCTGTGGCATCCATCCTCTGGTCTGGATGCAAGTTCATTTTCATTACTTCTAGTACGTTTTCACCACCATCAGACCATGTTTATTTGTAGACAATAAACAGCCACGCTTTTTAAAGGTACAGACTGAAAGAGCTGTAAGTATGGTATACCATTTAAATACCAAATGCATAAATCAAAATTTGGGAGCCCAGAAACTCGTTATATACTTGTATTTGTTGGTTTAATTATATCAATTATTCCTAAAAGTTTTTTCTTTTGAGGTCCTTAATTATGAATAGGAGCAAGGATAAGAGAAGCTAAGAAAATTTTGTTTATTCAAATGATGGGTTTCCTGAGTTTCTTTAGTACCAGAGTCTTGGGATGGCCTTATATTTTCATTTAAAGAACAATAGTTTTGTGATGGTCAGATGTCTGCAGGGACCACCCCTCCCCTTCCAGCCCCTCCCCTTGAATGGGAGGTGTCTAGTAAGAGCTACAACCTAGGTGCTAAAACTGATTGGTCAGATATGAACCAATCAGCTGTCCCTCTAACTCACCTGGGGAGGACTTAAAACTAGCTTCCCCCACATGGTAAGGGAGTAGAAGGACTGCTGACCCAGGCCTCAGTGAGGTAAGGCCTGTACCCCTACCCCAGCTGATGGCTGGGGTAGGGGGGCAGGCTCCAGACTTCTCTCATGAATCTCTCTTCTCATAAAGGGAGCTTTCTGTTTATCTTTTCTTGGGCTGTTTATTTAACTAAATACTGTAAGTTTTGTTAACTCTCTAACACGAATTCTCCCCACACTGGTAGCAGGAGAACTCTGTAACTTCCCACATGGTGACTGGGAAATTTCCCCATCCAACTCCCCTTTTCCCTAATTTACTAAATTAGAATAAATGTGTAATTAAAATTTAATTCTGTCCCTGTGCACAATTCTTTGGCATTAGAGAACAAGAACTCGGAGTAGGAGGAGGGGGAAGGGAGGATTCCAACTCTCTCTCTCTCTCTCTCTCCCCATGTTGCTTACGAATATTAAGTATCAGCAATCCGTATCAGTTTCTTCATGTAAAGGGCATTTTACTTGATTTGCCAAAAAGTCATCTTTTAGAAAGAGAAGGTATAGGCTGTAGAGATTGCTCAGTGGTTAAAGACACTTGCCTGCAAAGCCTGACGACCCAGGTTTGATTCCCCAGTGCCTATGTAAAACCAGATGCACAAAATGACACATATGTCTGAAGGTCAAGTATAGGGGCAAGAGACCTTGACACACCTTGCTTGCTCTAAGAGCCATGGTGGAGGAGAACATCCAGAGACATGGCCCCTCAGTAACAACATACAAAAGGGGTGGAACCGGGTTGACTCCTAGGTTATCCATAACCTCCATGGACTGATCCAGACTACCCACGGAGAAGGATACCCAGCTGATTGGGGATAGGGAAGAGGGAAATTGGGGAACTGGGTATACCAATACATTATTTTCTCACTCAATATGTCTAATTTATGGATAATAAAGAAAAAGAAAAGAGAAATAAACAAATAAATGAGTAAAAAAACAAAAAAAAGAAAGAAGCTAAAAGGAAAAATACAAAGTGTAACAATTGTGCTGGATGCTTTATTTAATCACAATTAGCTTATAATTATGGTGAAATAAAAATAATTTTAAAACAGTTAAAAAATTTAAAATGTCTGAAGACCACATAGTGAATTACCCTCCTTTTTTTTGGTATGTGTATGTGTGCATGTTCAGATGTGAGTGCCAGCACGTGTATGTCACAGAACACGTGTCAAAGTCAGAGAACAACTTTGGTAGTAGTCCCTGCCTTCCACCTTGCTCAAGGCAAGCTTTCTCTTGTTGTTTATTTACCATGGTGTTTGCCAGGCTAGCTGGCCCACGTGCTCTCAGTAGATTCTCCTGTCACCACCTTGCTGCTCACTATATAGGTATACTGGAGTTATCAGTGCCCACCAGCCTCTGGCTTTTATGTGGTTTCTAGAGAACAGAACTCAGGTCCTCATGCTTACACAGTGAGGGCTTTAGTACTGAATCATCTCCCCAGCACCACCCACTTCTTTTAAAACATGGAATTTCTCACCAAGGCATAATTTTCAGGCACAGGTTTTGCAAAGAGGAGCTCCAAGGCAGCCACCACAAAGTATGTCACTCCCAGCCGCTGAAGAACACCAGGAATTCGTACTTCATCCCAAGACACTGCCAAGGACACAAATCAGCTAAAGCAAAGCAGCACTTCCCATCTCATTCCAAGAAAATATTGTCTCCTGCAAGGGAGACATACCTATATTACATGCAAGCAAGTTCTCTTAAGCTCTTAGAGGTGGAAGTATACATGGTTAGGGGACCTGACTCCATCTTCAGACAGGAAGCTGGCTAACAGGAAGACTAATAACAAAAGAACCTTCCTGTGATGCTTTGAATGCAATGTCCTCCACAGGTTCATGTGTTTTGAATACTTGGTCCCTCACTGGTGGCAATTTGGGAAGGTTGTGGAGCTATTGGGAGGTGGAGGCTTGCTAGAGAAGGTGTGTCACTGAGCATGGGCTTTGGAATTATGTAATCCAGCCCCACCTGCCAGTGCTAGTTTGGCTCACACTCTCTACTACTTCTTTCCTGCTGCTCTGTGCCTGCCTGACGCTGTTTCCATGCCATGATGAAACTTCCCCTTGAAACTGGAAGCCAAAATAGACCTTTCCTTCCATAAATTGCTTCTGCTCAGGTGGTTTTTTTAAAATTATTTTTATTTAGTTACTTGAGAGAGACAGAGAAAGAGGCAGAAAGAAAAAGAATGAGTATGGGTGTGGCAGAGCCTCCTGCTGCTGCAAACCAACTCCAGATGCACATGTCACTTTGTGCATCTGGGAACTGGGGAATTAAACCTGGGCCGTCAGGCTTTGCAAGCAAGTGCCTTTAGCTGCTGAGCCATCTCTCCAGCCCTGGTTAGGTGTTTTGTCCCAGCACCACAAGGGTAATTGCTAGAGTTATTCAAGCAGGGACTCTTCTTGGCCCTGAATTTCATTTCCTAGACTTTTCCCATTAGGTCCAACAGAAACTTACAGACCAAACCTAGCCAGTGACTGACTCTCCTTATACAAGAGGCTATAGTCTTGATTCCCAGGAAAAGAATAACCCCCTAACAAACATTATAATGGTGCCCCCTGAGATCAGTGGCTCATGTTTTAAAAGCCAACCAAAGTGACTTCTCTTTCTTCTTAGTAGTTAAGCTTCTAGTGAAGGTACTTACTGCCTGAGGGCTAGATCTGGCTACTATCTAGGCATGTGTGTCCTCCTTTGCCAAAGCCAGGGCAAGCCCCTAGAGGATAGGAACTACAGCCTCCCCTGACTCTGCTACTCGTAATGCATGAAGCTCACACCCTTCCTTCACTGTCCAACAGCACTGGCGCAATGATGCAAGCCTACTTCCCAGCATCACGGCTGCACACAGGTGAGGACAGAGCCTGAGTAGTCTCAAAGGCTCCGCCTAAGACTAAAATCCCAAGATGATAATAGTCTCCAAACACACATAAGCAATAGCCATACTTTTCTAACTGTCCTTCAGGAGATGAAGGAATCACATTGCTTTCAAATGATTACATGTGAGACTCAGTGCTAGAGAACTTGCCAAGCAGGTGCAAGGCCCTGGATTTGATTCCCATTAGTTTTTTTTTTAATTAAGTATTTTACATATTTTAACCTAACTATATACTAATAAAGAACCAAAAATACTTACATGGACCAAGGCAATAATTGGGGTTCACAACGATAATTCCTATACAGATTAACAGGAAACTTCTCCATGCAATTTTTCTCAACAATTTTAATTTTGAACATCCATGTTGTAGGATAGAGGTCATTGACAGAAAAATTGAAGACCCCATAATAAATACAAACCTAAAAAGAAAAAGCAATTAATAGTAGCCATTTATAATTTTCATCTATATATCTTTAATATTTTATAATATACAGGAGAGATGCAATATATTACGTAACATCAGGCCAATGACATGGGATGGGACTTGAATATAATCCTGTTGGGCTGTGAGAGTTCTGACAGTACATCTTCAAGTCCCATCTCAGGAAGAAAATCTGTAAATATTAACTAGAATTTTCAAAGACAACCAACTAACACAAAAAAAATCACAATATAATCTAGTTATTTGGCTCAGAGATAGGAAAATAAATGCTTGCTCTGGCTGCATTCCTGAGGACCCTTGGCTTCCCCTGCAAGGTCAACCATCAGATAAAAGTCTGTAGTCATGGGAACTCTCTGTGGGGGACTATACAAAAAATATATTGAAGTCATTATCAGATCTTCAGGCACATAAAGCTCGTCCTACACATATCCCCTCAAAAGAAAAAAATCTCTCCCTAAACCTCAAATTTGTATCAGTGGTGAAACACTACAGACCCAAGACATCTAACAGTCTTCGTATAGGAAAGAAGCCACGGGTTAAAGAGGCATAATTTTCTTGCTCCACTAGTATACTAAGTTTTAATTTACTGTTATTATTTCCTACACACCTTTATCAGTATTCACAGATACTAATATGCTGCACTTATTTTAGGAAATATGATTTTGTACCTATTTTAGAGATTAAGTGAACAGTTATATTCAGAATATATGGTGTCTTATAGGATTTTTGCTTCACACATATCTGTTCTAATGAAATGTCCCCAATAAAATCATTCATCTTTTAGGCTGGGGCTATCATTCAGTGGTTACAGCGCATGCTTAGATGCGCAAGGCCTTAAGTTCAATCCGCAGCACCACACATACATACACACACACACACACACACACACACACACACACACTCAATCACTCATCTCTTATCTATACACGGTGTGAAGCAGAAGAACTATCTGGTAACACAACTTAAAGAAGAGCTTCCTAACAATAAGCACAGGCTGTAAGCTAGAACCACAGCTTGCCACAGACAGCCTCCAGCAGTTCAGAGACAAAGGCCTGGACATGGTCTGGGGAGAACTGATGATAAATGCCAGCTCACCATGGGAATACAAGGTCAGCAACCGTCAGTCCTGCAAAGCAACATGAGACAAACAGTGAGAGAGAGAACTCTAGATCCAAATCCAAATCCAAAATTCCTATTTATCACTGCATTTTTGTAGAAAGTACAACTCATATAGATGGGTACCACACACACAAACTCCCTTGAGACTCAGCAACCAATCACTGAACCTGGGGCATTTGTTGACCGTAAACCTCTCATGGCAGAATGAAATTGGACAAGTCTGTTGTCTTTTGGAAGTCCTATTCACAGTCCACTCCCACCCGCACCACAGGCCATGCCGTCTCACTGCACAGACGTAACTGCAAATATCCAGGTGTGCAAAAGAGAAGCTAGGACTTAAGTACAAACGTGAGGTGAGACTTTTGGTTTAAACAGTATAACACAACCCAGGTCCTATAAACATCTGAACTCTAGGTTTGCGTAGACACAATGATGGCATGATTCCCCTCATACTCAGTACATGCAATGTGAGTGGCCACAGTCACACATGATCACAATAAGCCTCTTTTCTTGAGCCCTTCCCAGCCTTCCAGGCTCTCACCTACAATCCCAGCACTTGGGAGGCAAAAGTAGGAGGACTGTCGTAAATTCAGGGCCAGACATGATCTGACCAGAACAAAGACAATTATAATTTCTCAAAAGCCAATGTCAGTAACAGTCATGTATTCCAAACATGATTTTCTTGGTTACCATAAAAATCCGTTTTAAACCAATTACCAAGACAGATTTACAACTATTATTGAGTATCACTCAGACCAACCCAATTCAATGGCACCCAAGAAATAAGAATCCCTAAAAATACAGTGGCTGTCACATTTAGACCATGATAATTATCACTTAAAACCAAATTATTTATATTTTGCATAGAGACCCACAGCCTCACAGCTGAAATTCTCACAATTGTCATGTTATTACAGTGAAGCTTTCTAGATTTATATATAACACTCTGAGGAAGAAGAAAACTAAAAGGCTCCCAGGACAAACTCAAGGTCATTGTGTGCAGGAGGTTCAGCAGCCAGAAAAGGCTGGGAGGCCTTGGTGGCGTGGCACCAAGGGAATACTCAGTGAACCTTCTGACCAGCCAATCTCTGAATAGAGCCATGAGCAATGCTATCTTTAGGAAATGGCTTACCATTCCAACTGGAATGTTTGAAGTACCAGTATTTTCCACCTCCATAATTAACGAAGACCATGATGATGAGAGCTATCCTACAAAGCCAAGAAAGAGAATGCAATGTGACAAGAACTACGGACACACATTCATAGTTACCGGGTGCATCATGCAGTAACATGATTCTATAGAACACTCACGATCACTGTGCTTGGGACTATCCACTGAAGTTCTGTTGCCAACATTTCCAACATAATCCAATAGAAAAATTTACACTGCACTACAAGATTTCATAATTTGAAAGCAGAGTAAAATTATTTTTGCTAACTCAATTTTGTGCTTATTATTTAGATATTTCTGCTGATGAATAGTCATAGAAGGTATGTGGTCATTGGAGTTAACAGTCATCAGAGAGAACTGAGGATTCAAATAAGACTCTTGTTCTCTTTTGGTCATAAAACTTTAGGCAACAGCACACTGGTTAACTCTGGGCCACACTCTACCACATTTACCTAAGTGCTTGTCACATCTTAAGACAGTAATGTTAGTTTCTGGACACCTATGAAGCACTTTCTCTCCTGATGACAGAGGAGAAAAAGGAACACAATCAAATGAATTCTGAATGCTGATGTCTGGTGCCATCCACAAAGGGTGCTAAGGAGGACAAGCAGACTGAAGGGAGTGATTGACATGGTTTCTATCACCTGACTGCCTGGAAGGGGGTGATGTATGTGCTCTTTGTCACCTGGCTTCCTCACTTAGCTAATTCAGAAACAGAAAAGTGACTTAACTCCGTGGCTCAATTTTTTCATATGTGAAACAGACCTACTGCAGGCATATATCTCATAGTATTATTAAATAAGACAAGTCAGAGTTATGATGGGAACAATTTTCAGGCTATGTCTTTAAGGGATACATGAAACAAAACTGAATTTCAATTTAGACTTGGATCATCCATCCCAAGATATCTTACTACATACATACAAACACCTCAAAAACCTAAAAC
The DNA here is from genome assembly GCA_004024765.1 of Zapus hudsonius. NCBI lineage: Eukaryota > Metazoa > Chordata > Mammalia > Rodentia > Dipodidae > Zapus > Zapus hudsonius. The sequence continues at coordinate 42,412 of PVHP010008748.1, forward strand.
AATTTGGGCTCCAAGTATTCTGGATAAGGAAAACTATCTGTAAGACCTGGCTCCAAATATGCCTGTCAGAAGCATTCAGGATGCCAGCAAGCTGGCAAAGAACTGCAAGGTTATTAGCAGAGTCCAGAAGTTCAGTGAGTAGAAATTGATGAACCCATATCTATATTTTTAGCTGTATGTTATATACTTTATGTCAGAGTTTGGTCCTGGTCTCCACTCTACAAAAGTGTAGAACATTGACAACTTATGATACTTCACTATAAACCTGCTATCAAAGGCCCTGATATTCGGGTTGTTCCTCTAGTGAAGGTAAAAAGTGATTCTTACCCATACCAATGGTTTATCTGTAGACGGGTGCAGAGTGTAAGCTGTTGGGCTACTTACTGGAATGGCAGGACTGTGTTTCAAGCAAATGAGCTCAAGTTGGCAGACTGTACATTCCACTGGGAACTGGCTCTGGCCTTGTCCATCACATCATTCCTCTCTCAGAAAATACTGGATATGATGTCAACTTTTTTGTATTTTTGGTTTCATTTGTTTGCTTTTTGTGATACTGAGGATGACCTAAAGGCCTTGTACATTCTAAGTAAGTGGTTGAACAGAGGAACTATACACTCTAGGTTCTAATTATGACAATTTCCAAATAAAGAGAGGCTGGTAACCTTGTATGTATGTTTGGTTGTTTGTTTGAGACAGGGTCTTGCTATCTAGATAGCCCAGGTAACCTTAAACTCACAGCAGTCTTCCTGACTCACCCTCCTGAGTGCTCAGATTATAGGCATGCCCCATTACACCTAGCTTGGCTTAATTTTTATATCCAGGTGATCCTTTCTAGCTTAGAAAATTTTAAATAATGCAAAGTACTTTCAGTTAAAAGTACATTTGTGTGTAATTACATAATCTGACAAGGACCTATGTCCATCATGTTACAATGGAGCCCCACGTACCCCCTAAACGTGTCCACGCAACGGAGACGGTGTGGCAAGGAAGATGGGCGTCGTGATTCTGGTTGGCAGCCAGCACTAAGATGGTCTTCTCTGGGGGATCCCAGCTCCTTCCAAACAAAGGGAGAGAGGTGCTACTTAAAAAGAAGGAGCCACACACTACACCTACATACACATGAAAAAAAAAGACTACATAAGGGGTTAGGGATGTAGCTTAGTTGGAAGAGTGCTTGCCTTACATCCCTAGATTCAATCCCCAGCATCCTGAAAATTGACAGGCGATGCACCCCTATAATCACAGCATTAGGGAGGTAGAAGCAAGAGGATCAGGAATTCAAGGTCATCCTCATCTGCATAGTAAGTTAGTGTCCAGCCTGGACTGCATGAGACTCTAAGAGTATCACAAAAATATATATATGCTGGGAATGGTGGCACATCAGTAATTCCAGTACACAGCAGGATATAGGACCTAGGCTAAGGTAGGTACCTGCAGTGTAGAGAGCTTGCCTAGCATATACAAGGTACAAGAGTCTGTTAGATTCTCATCAGCACAGAAAAAAAATCAAGAGCCATACTTGGTCTTCCACAATACAAAATTTACTAAACTGGACAATAATGCTTACTAAAAAGGAATCTATAAGTTTGAAATTTAGAACCACCCAGATAACACATGATATATACCCTAACAACTCACAGAATTGATAAGGCGATCCATTTCTTGAGAATTTATTGCTTTAGAAATCCAATCGTTAAATTCATCAAATCTGCACATAAAAAAGCCTCATTTAGCAACATTAAAGCAGCCTTATTACTCACCCACCACAACTCAGGGAACTGAGCGGAAGAGGGGGCGGAAAGATTGTGAGAGCCGTGGTGGGGGAGACTGTCCAGAGGCATGGCACCCCTCAGTAACAACACACTTGGGCCAGGAGAACCGGGCTGAGTACTAGGATATCCAGGATCCCTTGCCACAAGGACTAACACAGACAGCCCACGGAGGAGGATATCCAACTGATCAGGGATGGGGAGGGGTGGAATTGGGGAATTCGGGATAACAACGCATTGTTTGCCCACTAAATAATGTAACTCATTATGGACAATAAATATATATTTTTTAAAAAAGCCTCATTTAATTTACATTCTTTAGAAAAAAATGTCAAATGTTTGGATATTGAAAGAAAATTGTCTAAGGTTAATAAACACTATAAAGGTTTTAGCAATGTAAAAATAAAAATCAAAGTTTATGTCAGGCAAATTTATTAATTATTTCCTTATCAATAAATATGAATGATGATAGAGCCTTTAGTAGATGTGAAGGTTCCATGAAATAATAGTTCTCTGTGGCCAGGAATGTTACAAATATTAAAATCAGAAATGCAAAGTCAATACAGGAATGACAACACAGGACATGACAGCTGTGTGTTAAGATGAGATCCAGCTAGGAAAAAACCAAAAATGTGGGCTTTATAAACAAAAGATGAAGATTAATCTAAAACAAAAACCCACCTATGCTTGCAATGAAATATCCCTGATACAGCTGGAAAGCATTCGGCAGTGATTCAAATGCTGAATGGGTTCAGGTTTTTTTCATATGGCTGATTTAACTTAAAGATTGATACAAATGATTGGCAAACAGTAACTGAAATCTCCACCTGAGGAAATTTTTTTCAAAAAGTCTATCTCAGATGGCTAAAACAAAACCACCCGGGCTGGAGAGATGGCTCAGCAGTTAAGGCACTTGCCTCCAGTGCCTAAGGCCCCGGGTTCAATTCCCCAGTACCCATATAAGCCAGATCCACAAGGTAGTGGCCCTGGTGCTCTCCCCCCCCCTTTCTCTCTGCTTGAAAATGAATAAATATTTTTTTAAAAAACACCCATGTATTTTGCATAAACTTTGCCATATTCAAATTACACAATACATAGAATTTGTTTTCCTTTTCTTGTCATAAGAAATTTCAAGCATGTAGAGAAACAAAAAAAAAAAAACCTAGTACAATGAATTGTTCAGCTTCAACAAACATCACACATGGGTAATCTTATTTCATGTATACTCTATCCGCATGACTCTTATTCCTGCTTTTTATTGATTATTTTATGGAACGTTAAGGCATCACTTCATCCACAATCCTTAGTATCTATAAGATGTAAAAACTACATTTATTTCTAAACATCATCCTGATACTACCATCACTTTTTAAATGTTAACAATCATTCCTTAATATTATCAAATACTCAGTTCAGTTTCCCTGGCTCATAAATTTTTCATCATTCAGTTATTCAAATCAGTATCCAAACATAATCCATGTAAGCTAATGTTTCCATGTATAATTTCTTTTTTTTTGTAGATTCTTTTTTTTTTAATTTATTGTCCATAATGAGTTACAACATTTAGTGGGCAAACAATGAGTTGTTATCCCCAATTCCCCACTGCCCTCCCCTCCCCCCTACACTGGATAACCTCCTCCATGGGTCGTCTGGATCAGTCCTTGTGACAGGGGACCATGGATAGCCTAGTATTCAGCCAGGTTCTCCTGGCCATCCATGTATAATTTCTCTTCTCACCCACCAAATAACTACCATTCCCAGTTTATTCAAGACTGCTAATGTCAGTCACTATTACATGAGACATTAAAATAGACACATTTAAGGAAGGGCCAAAAAGAAATTGAGGTATTAAAAAATTAAAATAAATTTTTTAAAACCCTCTTTTTTACACATATTTGTTTGTCAAGAGGAAAAGTGATTCTTTATTCTTTCTACTTTTCCTACTTCAAACTAACAAGATCTTTCCTGGACTCTCATAGGTACACTGGAAAAGGATAGGGCAGAAATAGAAACTGGCTTTCCCAACAACAGCATTCTACCACAGGCAGGAGAGACAGAACCTCAGAGAACAGCATTCTACCACAGGCAGGAGAGACAGGACCTCACAGGACAGCATTCTACCACAGGCAGGAGAGACAGGACACATGGAAAGAGGAGTCTCAAAGGCGTAGCACAGTAGGGTGGGATGTCTCTTTGCAGTACTGGATTTCTGCTGACAACTGCATTTCAGGTGATGGAACAGATGTACTCACATGAAAAGCACCAAGTGAAAGCACATCGGTACACTGGAATAGAATCTATATCCTATCCAAAGATTGACGAGATGGAACTTTGCTCCAAAAAAGGAAAACTCACATAGAATTCTACTATGCTCCTAAAATGCAGTTGAGTTAAACATATGCTGTTAACCAGCAAGTAATTATTTTACCAATATCCTCAGATATTTCACATGGAATTATTTCTAAGATGCACAAAGCTAGGTCAAAGAGCATAAATTCCCCCAATTTTCAAGGTTTCCTCAACATAGTCAACTTAAAAGTTGTTTGTATTCTTCCAATCTAGATATAGCTCACCAATAAAATCTGTGGTCCTTCCTGAGACCTATGAGACCCCAGCAGGGTGAACATGTGAAACTCAATCAATCTTTTTTTCCTGAGAATTCACTATATAGTCCAGACTGACCTTAAACTTGAACTCACCACCTCCTACTTCTGCCTCCCAAGCACTGGGATTATAGGTATGTGATACCATGCCCAGTACTTGTTCCTTTTAAGTTATGAAAGAACCTTCCTTTGGAAGTTGATTAAACCAGGCCTGTATCTACCTTACTTTCTTCTTCTTCTTCTCTAGTCTGAGAATGGACTCAAGAATTACTGTTATCCAGAGAAGAGCAAATGCCCTCAACTACTCAGCTGCCTCTCCAAAGGACAGAGTCCATCCATACTGAGGGTCTGACCTACCCACAGCCCTTGGGCTCTTCCTTGGTCCCGAGCACCTGGGCCAGCAGGGAATGGAGAAGCTGGACTGGAGGGGCTGCCTCAGGGTTCAGAGGCAGAGAGCCACTCCCACACTAAAAGGCAAGCTGGGAGATTCATTAGGAAATAATTGTGGTTTTTTTCTGATTGGATCTGAGGCCCATTCCACAAGAGGGATGCCTGATATTGTAAACTTGCTCAAAAGCTCAATGGATAGGAGGGTCACAGGCCCAAGAGGGAATCTACTGCTAGTATTTTGCTAAATGAACATGATGTGCACATCAAGCTGCCTTCCAAATATTTATGTTCATGCATAGATGAGTTCTGCTCTCTGCTTTGGTCAGAGAGGCTTCTTGTTTTCAGTAAGCAGTGGTTACTGCAGAGACTTATAACTAGTCAAAGTGCTGAGAATAAGTGACTGTTGAGTCAGGGCATCTGTATCATCCCTTCAAGACTTAGGACCTCATGGAGAGGGGAAGGAAAGAATGTAAGCACTGGAAGATGGAGAAGAGTGCTATGAAGCCCTGACTTCCAGACGTGACATGGTCAATGCATTCATGAACTCACAGTGGCTGTGATTGCCTGCATAAGGCCTGCTCAAGATTGGACCATCAATATTCCATCATGGATAGGGAAGTGGTCATGAAACCACAACCCTCCTGATGAGGGATTGGAAGTTAATGGTTTCTGGGGAAGGGGAGATGTTTTCTTCAGAGGCTTAGCCACTGGTGAATTAACCTTGCTCTAGCAAATAAAATCCTACTACTGCTCACAAAAGCAACCCTAAAATTCAGTGTGTCACAAGAAAAGAAAGAAATCAAAGTAGAAGGGGTATAGGCTGGGAAGAAGAACAGGTTCAGCGGGACAGGGAGAGGGAAAAAAGAAAATTATTTAAGCATTTTCTTCATTTTCTTGTGGAAAAACAGAAGGGGAAAATCCAGTAGAACCTTCATTATCATATGCCTAAAATCAAAGACTACGTCTTAGTCTATGTGCATTTTGACACCTGGACTAGAATACACATGGTACATGCACAAATGCTCATTTAATCAAAAAAGTCACAGTCACCTTTGTGTGGCCTGACTCCCCTTTCTGTACCAATTATTTCTATGTTCTATGTCTCCCAGGGATGTCCTCCTCAAGAACTTACCTCATCAAGAGCTTTAAGAATGATATTGCAATGACAAGCGCTAGGCCAACAAGGAATGCAACACTTACAGCTAGGAAAGAAAAGAAACACGTTATATCCAAAACACCATGATGAGCATCAACATTTCAGATCATTACATTTACCCTGTTAATGAAAAATCAAATATGCAGAACACATTTTCATGTGAATATTCTATAAACATTAAGAAGAACATATCATGAGGCCGGGCATGCATGCCTTTAATCCCAGCACTCAGGAGAGGCAGAGGTAGGAAGATGGCTTTGAGCTGAGGCCAGCCTGGGCCTAAAGAGTAAGTTCCAGGTCAGCCTGGGCTAGAGTGAGACCCTACCTTGAAAGGAAAAAAAAAGAAAAACAAGAATATATCATGAAGTAAATACTAATTTTTATCAAGAAAAATATTACACATTCACAAAAGTAGAGAACTGCATAATAAACCGATATATACCAACCATCCAGATTCTAGAATTATCAAGATACTGTCACTTTTGGGGTCTGGGAGGTAGCTTAGTGGTAGAGCACTTGCCCAGAATTCCCAAGACCCTAGATTCCATCTTCAGCAAAATGAAGATGACACCATGTTTGTCAATTACAAACACCCTTGTCCTTTTTTGCTAATATTTAAGGGAAAAAAACAAACTTCATGTCACTTCATACCTATACACATCAGTGTATTTCTAATGCACACGGACCTTGTAGAAGGCATGCTGACCTCATGAGTCTCCTGAATGAGCACACTGAGGATAGTACATTACTTGTACAGTATTCTATCCCAAAACAGGAAACCTCCACCTAGTCCCCAGAAAGCATGGGCAAATCCAAACCCAGCAGCAGTCTACAAAACAGCCCAGACACCTCAAATCAAGGTCAGAAGAGACAAAGAAAGGCTGAAGAACCACATCAGTTGTACACTCAGTGCAACACTCACTCTTAGTTTAGATCCTGGACCTCAAAAAGGACATTCAGAAGAATAATTGGAGAAATGTAATTGTCTATAGATCAGTATTGTGTAGAGGTTAAGGGCATAAGTTAAGCTAGGTCAAAAGTAGCTGGGAACTTTTTGTAACTCCTGTAAACCAACAAATATTCTATAACCACAATGTCAAAGTAATTTTCCTCAGTAACACTAAGGTGCTATCTTATTCTACCACTGACAGTATGACACGGTTGTGCTGAGCTAGGTGCAAACCTGACTCTCCAGGGTACAGTTTTCCTTTTCATCTCACTGTTTTGGTCTGAATCAATTATTCATTAGGACTTGTGAAATAGCCTACCATTCTGCCAATTAGCTGTAATTCTCTAACGAATACATATTCATCAACTCAGACTATGTGGTTACATTAAATTACAATTAATATAGGAAGAGGAGGACAGGTTTTTTTGTTTTGTTTTGTTTTTTCCAGGTACTGGAGATGCAAGGGATGCAGTTAGGATTATAGGCAGCAAAGCAATCGCTTTACCACTGAGCTATATCCCCAGCCATCTTCTTACTTTTAATTTTTCTCTCTTTTTTTAAAAAATTTATTTGTAAGCACAGAGAGATAGAAGAAAGAGAGAATGGTTGTGCCAGGGCCTCTAGCCATGGCAAATGGACTCCAGATGGATGCACCACTTTGTGCATCTGGCTTTACATGGGTACTGGGGAATAGAACGCAGGTCATTAGGCTCTTCTGGCAAGGAGGTAGAAAAAGTGTGTGTGTGTGTGTGTGTGTGTGTGTGTGTGAGAGAGAGAGAGAGAGAGAGAGAGAGAGAGAGAGAGAGAGAGAGAGAGAGAGAGAGAGTGTGCGCGCAAGTATAGCCATGCCAGGGCCTCCAGCCACTGAATACAACTCCAGACGCATGTGCCACTTTGGGCATCTGGCTTTATATGGGTACTGGAGAATAGAACCCAGACCATCAGGCTTTGCAAGCAAGCATTTCAACCTGAGTCAGCCCCACATCCCTACTTTTGAATTTTCTACTAAGTTGCTCACACTAACTTTGAACTTGCTCTGCAGCCCAGGAAAACCTTGAACTTGTTATCCTCCTGCCTCAGCACCAACCTGACCTACAAGTAGCTAGGACTACAGGACATGCCACCAGGACCAAGTGGATATATTTATAAACCTATCTATCTTTCTTTCTTTTCTTTTTTTTTTTTTTTTTGGAAATAGAGACTTGTATGTAGCCGAGGCTGGCCTCGAACTCACAATCTTTCTGCTTTAGCTTCCCACGTGCTGGGATTATAAGCCTGTACCATCTACCCAGCTAGAATTTCCAAGTAACAATTTTAAATTGCCCTAGTCAATATCAAATGTCCTTGTGACCTCCAAAGGCCACCAAATAATTGCTTTTGTTTTTGTCTTTTTAGTAATCTACAGCTTTTATATTTTTTACATATCTGTTATGCATCAGTGACATTCATTATTCCTTTTAATGCTTAAAATGTCCCACACTTGTCTTTTCATATTGGCTCCATATTCTTTTAAAATAATGCTGGTCTTAATAGCTATCTGTGAACAGTGCTCGTTAATGTCACAAGGATTCATTTTCACCCCTTAAAAGGAGTCACACACAGGATTATCATGAGGGGCTCAAGGTGACTGGCTTCTTTCAGTGGAACTGAGTGAGAATGAAGATTGCTCCTTAACATGAGGGTTTTGAGCTGTCAGTGTAAGGCACACAGGAAATATTACACTCTAAAGTCCAAAACAAAGTTAATTGCTCTATTACTAGTTTCTTTCCACTGCAGTAACTTTTTAAATGTGTGCTTCATAACTAAGCCTAACAATATTAAACATGTTGATATGCAGTACATCACACCATTTTTTATATACTCATGACAATAAAAACATAACTGGGCTATTGCTACAGCACATACTTAACATACGAAAGGCTTGGCGTTTCATCCCTAGCACCAAAAAAAAATAAAGTGTAAAGATAATCTACAGTCCATATTTAAGATACAGAACTATCATGGACTATTTGACTTTACAAACTTAAAAACTGACACCTTGGAAAACACAAATGAAAGGCCAACAATGAAAATATACATACGAAGGTTACTGTCAACTGGATTCTCATTGACTAGTAGGTCACAGACAGTTTCATTGTAGGCATCCTGTACAAAAAGAGAATAGTTTCCAAATTCTCCAAATTTGTATTCCAGCCTAGATGGAGGAAAATTAAGATAAAAGGTTAGACTAGAATATAAGGAGTTAGGCTTTGCTAATATCTCTAGCCAGCACGATAAGCATTCCTAGATACCAATCAGTAAAGCTTAAAGAGAAGGAAAGCAAAACCATGCAGAGAAGAAAGTGGAAGGAAAATGCAGACCAGTGAGATCCCACACAGCAAGGTACCCACAGACCTACAAACTCCTCTCTCTTCTGAGGTATCATTAACTTGCAGGATGGATCCGTGCTGGGTGTTGACAGTGACCACTACAATGCTCTGTGACCCAGGCTTTTCGATTGCAGAAACATTTGCCAGAAACTGAAATAAACACTGGAAGATAAAAGCATGATGGGCAAACTGTTAAGGTGTCTTCTTTTAAAATTTTTATTTAATTACACTATTTTCAACGAAAATATACATGTATAATGAATTTTGATATTAGAATGTTTTATTTTTGTTTCCTTGGGATTATTTATTTTTCAATGATAGATGTCAAATCCAGAGCCTTGAGTTTGTTAGGAAAGTGTTCTATACCTCCAGTTCAGCTAAGGGTTTTTGGAGGCAATTGCCGTTAACCACTGATCAATCCATCTCCCCAGCCTGTTAAGGATTTTGAAAGTCTCATTGTTGGAGGACCTGAATACCTGAGAATATCCTAACATGACTTTTGCTTCATACTTTAGAGGAATTTTTAAATGAATAAATTAAAGAAAAATTACTTATTTATATTTAAATAATGACTGTCACTATGGAATTGAACAATCTTTACAAGAAAATCTTTCATAAACACCGACCTTACTTCATATATTCTCTTGTATTACACATTATTTGACAAGTAATTTTATAAAATCCTACCAAGGTTACATATGTGTAATATTTAATGGATGGATATTTAATACATGTCATGGATCTGATCTGAAACAGCAGGTCTCCACATTATCCATCTCCTTTT
>PVHP010008749.1:14931-32775 GCA_004024765.1 Zapus hudsonius
AAAAAAGAAAAAAAAAAAAAAAAAAAAAAAAAAAAAAAAAAAAAAAAAAAAAAAAGAAAAAGAAAAGAAAAGAAAGAAAGGAAGGAAAAACTGTATGTTTGTGAGACAGAATGAGATAGATCAACTAGTGATAGCTGCTACATATAAAAAAGACAGGAATGGAGAGATGGCTCAATAGTTAAAGGCACTTGCCTGAAAAACCTAACAGCCAGGATTCATTTCCCTAGTATCCACATAAAGTCAGATGCACAAAGTGGCACATATACCTGGAGTTCATTAGCAATGGCAGGAGCCCAATGGTGAGTCTGTTCTCTCTCTTTTTCATCTTCTCTGTCTCTCTGCTTGCAAATAAATTAATGATTTTTAAAGGGCATAATTCCAGCACTTGTCAAAGCAAGATTTAGAGTTCAAGGTCATCCTTGGCTACATAGTGAGTTGGAGGCCAACCTGGACTACATGAGATTCTGTCTTTTTTTTTTAAAGGAAGGTGTACTTGGTTTAGAACATGCCTGTAATCTCAGTACTCCAGAGAGAAGTAGGAGATCACCAAGAGTTCAAGGCCAACTTGGTCCACATTGCAAGTCCCAGGCTAGCTAAAACTACATATTGAAATACTGTCTTAAAGAAACAAAGGGGAAAAAAGATCCAAGTGTGTGGTACAGGTCTGTAATCCCAACATTTGGGAAATGGAGGTAGGAGAATCAGCCTGAGCTACCTGAGATTCTGTTTTACAGAAACAGCAATAACAACAAGGCAACAAGGCCTGGTGGGTGATACATACCTGTAATTCCAGGACTTGGGAGGCTAAAGCATGAAGATTGTAAATTCAAGGCCAGCCTGAGCTACAGAGCAAGTTACAAGCCAGCCTTGATTACACAGCAAAACCCTATCTAAAAAAAAAAAAAAAAAAAAACAGTACTCCGGAGGCAGAGGTAGGAGGATTGCCTTGAGTGCAAGGCCAACCTGAGAGTATATATTGAATTCCAGGTCAGCCTGGGCTATGGCAAGACCCTATCCTGCTATCCTGAAAAACTAAACTAAAGTAAAAAAATAAAAAAACCAGGAACTGGGGAGATGGCTCAGAGATTCAAGGCACTTGTTTGCAAAGCCTGCCCGCCTGTGATCAATTCCCCAGCCATCCACAGAAAGCCGGATACAAAAGTGGCACAAGTATCTGCATTTGTTTGCACAAAGAGATCCTGGACCATACAAACACATACACACACATGCCAATAAATAAAATTAAAACAACAAAGTTGTTTTAATCAAGGCAAAGTAAGAGTTTAGGCCAGCATATTAAGACTCCACAGTTGTACCATGCTACTTTTCCAGGGCACACTGAGTGAGGCCTGGAACATCTGTGGTCCTTGCTACCTTTACTGTTGCTCCCTTGACCTTTGTAGGAAACTACAAAGTATGTATGTGTGGGAATGGCAGTAAGACAGAACAAGGCAAGGTTGCCAAGTTTATTCTTTTCCTACAATATTCTGTGTGTCTTTCTGTCTTTCTACTAAGCATTTACCAAGATAACTGGGTTCTTAATGTTGATACTCAGTGAGTTTGTTTAGGGTTTTGAGAATTTCCTTAATCCTCCTTAGAATTAGAGAATCTATAAGGAAGTCAGACCAAGAGAACTTTCCCCCCTCTTCTGAGGTAAGGAGAAGGAAACTTAGAACTCTTACTTGCTTGTGTCTAATTGTAGAGCACAAAACGAAGCAGGGGATGGGGGGGCTCTTTACTGTTCAGTAACAACCTGATGGTGGGAGCGGGGGGGGGGGTCTCACAACACAAGCAAGGCAAAAACCAACATCCTTGGGACTTCTGTGGCCTCTAAACCATGGAAGAATGAACTTCTTTTTGTTCTGGTGTTAATCTCCCACTTCTATGGATTATAGAGAGAAAGACTGCCTCAGTGGGGACCTGATGAACTGCTGACAAGTTCAGAGGTCAAGGTGGCCTTCAGAGTGCTCCCTGTAAAAGGTGTCTTTGAGGGCCCAGTCCTTGAAAAAATTTCCATCCTGGGTTATTACAAATTAAGAGGACAAAGGTTAGGGATGCTGATTCTGCTGCCACTTAATTTGGCTGGATCTGGGCTGGGCCTGTGGCCCGTGACTCAGGAGGAGGGTGGCAAGTTTCGAGGGAGCTGTGAGTCATGAAGATGAGCTCTATCTCAAGTTGGGCTTGTTTCCCTGACTCTGGGCAAAAGCCCTCTTATCCTACTTCCTAGAGTGTTCTGCCTCCTTGAACAGAGCAGAGACCTGTGAAGAAAAAGAATGTTAGGAAAAGGTATGGGCTTACTGGTCTCAGAAATAGGAGTTCAGAGCTGCAGAGAATAAGGCCGGAGTCTGAAATTTTAAAATGTATCCATATCCCAGGAGTTCCTGGGCCCCTCTAACGACAAAATTCTTAGGAAAAGGAATGATACCATCTTTCAATATGGAGTATAAGGTGTGACTTTATGTCTTTTCCTTCTTCTCTGGTTCCAACAAGTCCTCTGACTTGGAAGTGGAGAGGGATGGATGTGCTTGTATTTAGGGTTGGGTTTTGGTATGAGAACAGCAGGCTGACTTTAGGGATTGTGGCACTGTGTCTATAAAGCCCTGGAGCCTCCTATTAATCTGACTCGGAACAGGAAGGGTGGAGAAAGAGGGTTGAGACCTTAAAGTCTTTGAAGGGGTTAAATGGTAGGGCAGACCGAGGCTTTGGACTTGGGCAGATGAGGGGTTAAGGAGATGGGCGGAGTGACATCGGGTAGGCCTGCCCCCGTGGGGACCAATAGGCATTCGCCCCTTGGAGGGGGCGTGACTCACACTTGAGGTCTCGCAGAGGCTGGCCTCCTACGGGCCAATGAGCATGGTTGTGGGCCAGGGAGGGTGTGGTCTGAGGGGGGCGTGGCGGCCGTGGTGTCGGCGGCGGGGGTGGCTGGGCGCAGGGCGCAGGGCGCTGGGCGGGACGGGCGGCCCCATCAGCTGGTAGGAAATGGCCTGTGAGTCAGAGGGGCAGCGGAGTCTGCGGCGGGCGCGGAGCCGGGCGGCCCCGGGGAGGGACCCTGGCGGGGAGGGGTGCTGCCGCGGCTAGGGGCTGCGGACGCCAGGGCCCGCTAGTGTTGCACGCGAAGCCGATCCGAGAAGAACCTAGCACACAGAGCTTTCAGCTTGAGCCACCCTTTGTCTGGGCTGGGGCCCGTGGCAGGGAGGACCGGGGATCCGAGGGGAGGGACGGGACGGGACGGGACGGAAGGGTCCGGAGCAGCGGCCAACGCGGGGTGAGTGTGTGCTGGGGAAAGAGCGGATCTCCGAAGCCCTGGTCGGGTAGGGGGCCTGTCCCAGGCTGTGAAGAGGAAAGGCGTTGAGAACGGACCTGGGAGGCTAGCAGGGGGTGGGGGATCGTCCAGAACCAGGAGTCCAGGAGCCAAGGTGAGTGTGCCGGGCTTAGTTTGGGGGAAGGGGTAGCTGAGGTCTGTTCCCTCTCCACTAAGGATGAAGGGCTCTAGGCTAGAGGGTGGGTGAGAGCAGAAGTTGATCTTCCTACTTCGGGTGGTGGTCTGTGGGAACCTTAGCATGTGTGGACGTGTATGAGGACAAAATGTAGAACAAACATCAGCAGTCCGCATAGCGGGAGGGTGGAATTACCAAGCACATGGATAGAATTCTTCCTGGAACCCTCCTTGGTCAGAGTAGAAATATGTATCATTAATACTGAAGGGAAGGAGAGAGTAAGCCCAGGAGCTGTACTGTACCAGCAGCATCCACTTCTTCCACCTCCCGGGCCTAACTAGTATATGAGGGTACAAACCCCATGGTATTCTGGGACTTGTTGTTTTTGCTGGCCTTGTTCCCTTGGCATGTTGGGAGCTGTAGTCCTTGAAAGCCACAGCCTGGCACAACTGTTTTGATGCCAGCTGCTACCCACCCCCTGCATGAAAGGTGAGGTTTAGCCTATCCTGGCCTGCCTCCCCCCCCCCCCCACTGCAGTCCTGCCCCATGAGTCAGCTTGAAGCCATGGTCTAAAGCCAGATTGGCTAGGTGGCAGGTGAGGAACTAAGAAGGCTGAGTTAATGAGCAGATGCCAGGTGTGCTGGGGTCAAGTAGGTCACCATGTCATCACCTAGCTTCCCCAGGGCAAGGGCTTTAGAGGGCGACTGGGATGACCTGGAAATTGAGGTGCTAAGGAAAAGGCTCTTCTTGTACTTGAAATGCTTGGGTAGAGATGAGAACAGGTTGTACACTGTGCCAGCACTGCCATTGATACTCTGCCCTTTCCAGCTACCTTCCCCACCACACCAGAATTTTCTTAAGGTCCTCAGTTCTAAAGAGGACTGGATGAAATGGGGAAATGTGGCATTAAATTATGGGGATAATTGTTGTCGGAGAGCTTTTCAGTCCCTAAGTGTCACTGTCTCCTTTCTCTCTGCCTCCCCCCCCCACACACACACATCTGCTGTTTCAATTCTCCTTGCACAATTAATCTCTCTGCTTTTCACCTGGGGAATTTTTCTCCACACTCAGTACTGCTTCCCTCATCACCAGAACTTGGTTTGCATTCATTTGTTTTGTGCTTCTATGCTTGAAGTTGGGCAGTGCTCCACAGGCCTGTCCTCAGGTCTGCCCTGTGGTCAGGAGTGCAGTCAGGACTATCACTGGGTTAGTGGAGGTATTCACACTCAGGTTCAGGTCTCAAAGGAGAGATTTTCTAGAAGGGATGGCTTTTATGCCAGCCAAATAGAAGGAATGGGATTTGGGTAGGCATACCGAGGACATTTCCTGAAGGGGAAAGGGTACTGTTTTTGTTATTGTTTGTTTTGTTTTTATGGGGGGTTTTTTGTGTTTTGTTTTGTTTTTGTTTTTCAAGGTAGGATCTTGCCTCTAGCCCAGGCTGACTTGGATTTCACTATGTAGTCTCAGGCTGGCCTCAGACTCACAGAGATCCTCATATCTCTGCCTCCAAAGTGCTGGGATTAAAGGCATGTACCACCACACCCGGCTCTGTGTGTGTGTGTGTGTGTGTGTGTGTGTGTGTGTTTATATTTTTTAGAAGCAGGTGTTATTCTAGCCTGGGCTAACCTGGAACTTATTCTGTAGCTCAAACTCATGGAAAATTCTCCCACTTCAGCCTCCCCAGTGAGCTACCACATGGCCTTTTGTTGTTTAGGATTTTTTTTGTTTGTTTTCTGAGACAAGGTCTGATGTAGTCAAGGCTGGCCATGAACTACTGATTCTCCTGCCTCTGCCTCTCAAGTGTTGGGATTATATTAAAGGTATGTGCCACCATAAAACCCCCCATTTGTTTTTTGCTTCAATATCTCACTGTGTATCTCAGCCTCCAGCATTATAGTCATGTACCACCATGCCTGGCTAAAGGGCAGTGTTGATGGCAGGCAGCACAGGTTTCTGCCCAGTGGAAGGCTGACCTTAGAGACAGCTGGCCTTCAACTTGACAGTTTCTTTAATCTAGTATTGGTTCCTGAGGATGGACTGGTTGGTGAAGATTGCTTTGTGCCCTAGCAAAAAAAAGCAGTGCTTTGTGCATTTTGGATCTTGGTTGTGCAGTGGGGGAAGGGTGTGGAGACGTTTTCTAGTTGCTTCCAGTTGATTGCCTGTGCTTTCTTATCTCTAGTTTGCAGGGCCTGGGGGGAGGGGGAGACCTGAAAAGTGCTTTCTGACAGTGTTCCTTCCACCTCTTACCACTTGTTTTTGGTTGGATTTGTGGTCTTGTTTAAAAGCGAGTGAGTGGCTGAAGAGGTGGCTCAGAGGTTAAGGCACTTGCCTTCAGTGCCTAAGGCCTCGGGTTCAATTCCCCAGGACCCACAGAAGCCAGATCCACAAGGTGGTGGCCCTGGTGCGCGCTCTCTCTCTCTCTCTCTCTCTCTCTCTCTCTCTCTCTCTCTCTCTCTGCTTGAAAACGAATAAATAAAATAAAATAAATTCTTTAAAAGCGATTGAGGCTTTGAGCTAATTTGAGGTTTGTGTTACAGGGTGTGACTGCAAGACCTCTCTGTCTTTAGCATTCTGGGGTGGCATTTGTCCCTTTGAGATAGACATATATATATATATATATATATATATATATATATATATATATATATGTAGTTGTACAACTAGAGAGGTGAATTACTGCCTTGGCCACCATGGTATCTTGGATCTTGGAGCATGTCACCCCCTTTCCAGGACAACTCTTCAAAATGGCCTGACAGGGATTCCTCCTGCTTCACCTCATTTCTCACATCTTCATTACAGGTAGCCTAACTCTACCACCTGGGCCCTGGATCTGAAGCGTGAGACGTTGATTTCTGAAGAGCTGGTCACATGGGAGGAGGATGTCCCTAAGTATGTGCTATTAGCCTACGATGCGGGAGAGGACTTACTGCTAGCTGTGGGGAGGCTCGCTTATATCTGCTCTTCTCTCTTCAGGGTCTGGCTGAGCCCAGGGGCTGCACGGAATGGTGGCAGTCACCTTGCCAGTGCAGTGGGCATGGAGCAGACTGAAAGCTAGGGGAGCTAAGCATCAGACAGAAAGAGGGGACATGCGGCTAGGCTTGAGGCCTCATCGGGGTAAGTTCAGGAAGAGGGAGAGGGCAGCAAGTGCTGTAACAAGGTTGAACTTCATAAGACCCTCTCTCAGGAGTTCTCAGAATAGCCTCTGAATCCACTAACTCGGGAATTCAGACACCATCACTCCCAGGGGACCATTCAGGGTCACCTCTTCAGGCTAGCAGAGGGTCTGAAACTCAGCTGGAAGAAGACCCATTGAGTCCTCTTTTCTTCTCTTCTTTTGTACAGATGTCCCCAGACCCTCCAGCCCAGGCCCAGCATAAAGGCCGTGTGGGGGGGCCCCCCTGACCCAAGGGGGGACTTCATGCGCCACGTGCAGGCGGAGCCGTCTCCATCCTCAGAGCCAGAGGCTGGCCCTTCACAGCCTCCAGTCAGACAGGGGGCCCTCCAGGGTGGCCTGCTCATGGGCTACAGCCCAGCAGGGGGGGTGACATCCCCCGGGGTCTACCAGGTATCCATCTTTTCCCCTTTCGCTGGTGCCTCTGAGCCCCCTAGGGCTCTGAAGCGCCCAGCTTCTCCCACTGAGGGTCCCCGGGAGCTGAAGAGAGGCCCTGGGCTGGGAGCCAGAGAGGGACTACCCTCTGAAGAACTATCTACTTTGGGACTATTGGGGCCAGAGGGACTGGGTCTGGCCAGCCAGCATTTCTCCCATCATGGCCTCTGTGTTGTGGAACAGAGAGGTAATGTCAATTCACCTTGGACTTCTGGGGCTTCAAGTCCCCCATGGCCCCCATCAAATGCTTCCTGCAATACTTTGCACACCAGAGACTGGGTTTTCTCAGATCAAGGGGGACAGGGGTCCATGGGGGAGTCTCCAGGGCCATCCCCTTCAGGCCAGCTGCACACACTTGACACTGATTTGCACAATCTTGCACAAATAGGGGGTAAGAGTCCAGTGGCTAGGGTGGGCAATGGGGGCAGCCCCTGGCCTAGGGAGTCCCCTGGCACTGCCAATGGGCACAGTCCCGAGCACACACCCCCTGGCCCTGGACCTCCAGGCCCCTGCCCCACAAAGCGAAGGCTGCTGCCTGATGGAGAAGCCCCGGATGTCAGATTTGAGGATGAGGGGCCAGCCCCTCGGAGGCGCCGGGGAACCCTGGGTCACCCTCTTGCTGCCAACAGTTCTGATGCCAAAGCCACTCCCTTCTGGAGCCACCTGCTGCCTGGGCCCAAGGAGCCTATTTTGGTAAGTCAGTAGACCAGCTCATCTGTTCTTTTGTTCTTCGGTTTTTTGAGACCTTGTCTGGCCTTGAGCTTCTGATCCTCCTCATTTTGCCTCCTGAGCACTGGGATTATAGGTGTGATTATAGGTGTGTGCCACCACATCTTATTTTTTTTCTAGGTAGGGTCTCTCTCTAGCCCAGGCTGGTTGACCTGGAATTCACTATGTTGTCTCAGGCTGGCCTCAAATTCACAGCTGTCCTCCTACTTGGCCTCCCAAGTGCTGGGATTAAAGGTGTACCACCACACCCGGCCACCACATCTATTTGTTGTTGTGTGTGTGCAGGTACACATGCTGTGTGTGAACATGTGTATGGAGGCCAGAGGACAACCTTGGGTATCATTCTGCAGGAAAATCATTCACCTTTTTTCAAGACAGGGTCTCATTGGCTTGGAGCTCACCAAATAGGCTAGGCTAGCTGGCCAGTGAGCTATAGGAATCCTCCTGTCTCTGCCACCATCCCAGTGCTAGGATTATAAGTGAACATATCCCTAACATTTCTCTCTCTCTTATAATTTTTTTAAATAGTCTAATTTTTTTCCTTTTTTTTTGTTTTTTCCTTTATTAGTCTAATTTTTTAAAAAATATATTTTATTCATTTTCAAGCAGAGAGATAGAGAGAAAGAGAGAGACAGAGAGAGAGAAGCACCAGGGCCGCCTCCTTGTGGGTCTGGTTTATGTGGGTACTGGAGAATTGAACCAGGGACCTTAGGCACTGGAGGCAAGTGCCTTACCCGCTGAGCCATCTCTCCAGCCCTCTCTTCTAATTTTTAAAAATATTTTATTTATTCATTTTCAAGCAGAGAGATACAGAGAAAGAAAGAGAGCACACCAGGGCCACCACATTGTGAATATGGCTTATGTGGGTACTGGGGAATTGAACCCAGGGCCTTAGGCACTGAAGGCAAGTACCTTAACCGCTGAGCCATCTCTCCAGCCCCAGCTGAGCCATCTCTCCAGCCCCTAATTTTTTTTTTAGGTAGGGTCTTGCTGTAGCCCAGGTTGACCTGGGACTCACTCTATAATCCCAGGCTAGCCTTTCAAATTCAGTGATCCTCCTACCCCTGCCTCCTTAGTGCTAGGATTAAAGGCATGCACCACCACACCTGGCATGCCTAGCATTTTTTTTTTTTTGCCTAGCATTTTTAATGTGGGTTCTGAGAATTGAACTGAGGTCCTTATCCTGCAAGGCAAGCACTTAACTGAGCAGCCTACTCATCTGTTTGTTTTTTTTTTTTTTTTTATCATTCCTCGATATTTATTCCATCCCCACCTAGGGCCCCACCTCCAACCCTGGCTAATAAGAGACTCTCTTATCTACCCCCAGCCCTGGATGCTTTGCATCACTGTGTGTGTGTTCTGGAGGGAGCTGCCCCGTGGCCAGTCAGGAGCCAGCCCGGGTCGCACTCATCTGTTCTTAAGTGCACATTTGTCTGAGTGATGGTTTAAGAGGCCTGCAAGGATGTTCTTTTAAGAATTTATGGGGCTAGAGAGGTGGCTCCAGCAGTTAAAATACTTGCTTGCAAAGCTTGATGCCCTGGGCTTGATCCCGAGTACTCATATAAAAGAGATGCACAAAGTGGTGCATGCATCTCATCTGAAATTCATATGCAGTGGCTAGAGGCCCTGGTGTACTCTCGCCCTGTGTCTCTCTTGCAAATGAATAAATAACTTTTTAAAAAGAATTTGTAGCTGGATGTGGTGGCTCATGACTTTAATCCCAGTACTTGGGAGGTAGAGGTAGAAGGATCACTGTGAGTTTGAGACACCCTGAGACTACATAGTGAATTCCAGATCAGCTTGGGCTAGAGCAAGACTCTACTTTGAAAAACCAAAAATAAAAAATAAAAAACCCACCTGACTCACCCGGTCTGTTTTCCCAATCTTTCTTCTCATAGGACCCGACAGACTGCAGTACTGTGGGGCGAAGGCTGAAAGGTGCCCGTCGCCTGAAGCTGTAAGTGACTAGCTTCTCCTTCCCTGTCCCTGAAAGTGAGGGCAGACATCTGTAATCCTCTAACACTATATAGGAAGGGAGTCCTAGAGACTAGAACTGAAATTTTGGAATACCTCAAGCCAACCCATTGTGTGTCCTTCTCTACTAGCAGCTCCCTTCGAAGCCTCCGGAAGGGGCCAGGCCCGCTGAGCCCCTCCAGTGCCTCCCCCACTCCTACCCCTGCTGTCAGCCGCACCCTGCTGGGCAACTTTGAGGTAACTCCTCTTGGGCTTTGTGGTTGGAGATCCCTGGGAGGAGCGGGAGGGCACATAGATAGGGAAAAGAATTGGCACTCTGTCTCTCCCACTCGATACCAGGAATCATTGCTGCGAGGACGCTTCCCGCCATCTGGCCACATTGAGGGCTTCACTGCAGAGATTGGAGCCAGTGGGTCTTACTGCCCTCAGCATGTCACGCTGCCTGTCACTGTCACCTTCTTTGATGTTTCTGAGCAAAATGCCCCGGCTCCCTTCTTGGTATGATGGGACCCCCCAACCCCATAGTTAGCACATTAGAGGGATTGGGGGGCAGGGGGAAGAGCAAAAGCTATTCCTTACATGTTCTTCACCTAGGAGTGAGTCAGGGACAGGTCAACAAAATTTTAGTCAGGGGAGTGAGCAAGTCCAAGGCGAGCTTAGGTGAGGGATTAGTATTTAGGGCTTAGGACTCACTGAGACCCTACCGTGGCTAATGGTCCATGGTCTTCCCAGGGTGTCGTGGACCTGAATCCCCTGGGGAGGAAGGGTTACAGTGTGCCCAAGGTGGGCACCATCCAAGTGGTGAGTTTTACCCTGAGGGAGTGGGTGTGGGAAGAGAAGAAAATGGTCCCCAGGACCTACCAACCTTGAGTGTCCTGTCCCCAGACCTTATTTAACCCCAACCAGACTGTGGTGAAGATGTTCCTTGTGACCTTTGACTTCTCTGACATGCCTGCTGCCCACATGACCTTCCTGCGCCATCGCCTCTTTTTGGTGCCTGTGGGTGAGAAGGGAAATACTAGCCCCACCCACCGCCTCCTCTGCTACTTGCTGCACCTCAGGTGAGAACAGGATTCAGGGAGCGCTGGGGGGGGGGCAGGTAGCTCCCCCTAAATAGGATCTCTCCTTGCTCCTGGACTGTCCAAATTCTTACTTGGATCACATTGTCTTCCCCCAGGTTCCGGAGCTCCCGCTCAGGCCGCCTAAGCCTACATGGAGATATTCGTTTGCTTTTTTCCCGCAGGAGCCTGGAACTGGACACAGGGCTCCCCTATGAACTGCAGGCTGTGACAGAGGCCCCCCATAATCCACGTTACTCACCCTTGCCCTGATTGCCAGCACTCTGAACCTAGGTGGGCCTAAAATCCACCTATCCTGCTCTATCCTGGACAGGGTAAACACGTGGAGAGATGGCGAGAGCCCCTTCAGGCTTGAATTAAAATCCTCCTCGCCACGCTGCCACCCAAATTGATTATTTGGGTGTTTAAAGCTTTTGATCCTTCCATGCCCTGTTCTCCTCTGGGTACTCCATGTGCCTGTCTCCTCCCTTGGGTTTCCCAGGCCAGCTTAGGTAATAGGAGGAACCAGAGCTACCCTGAGATTATCCCAAGTCCCCAGGCAAGTCATGCCAGCGTTGCCTCCCTGTCCTGGGCAGGGGCTACTTAATATTTTATTTATTTTTAATTTATAATTTATTCAAATTGGATTGCCTTGTTGACCTCCCAAACCTGACGATTGGCATCACCCCACTCACATATTGCTCCAACCTCAGGAGTTGAAGAGGTTGCTGTGGGGGCAACTGAGGGCAGAGGATTTATTCCAGAGGGACTGAGTCACTAGCCAAAGACTCGGCTTCCCCTTTCTTTACCCCCTTAACTTCCCTATCTTCTCACCCATTTTTGAAAGCCAATTGGTATGTGTGTGTGCTGCACAAACATGTTTGTGTGGTGTGTGTGTGAGAGAGAAACGTGCATGTATGCACACACACAGGGGTTCACTGCCCCTCACTTAGGGCTTCAAGACTTAGTCCTCACTCTCCTCCTGCCTGTGTCTCCTTGCTTTGGGGTCCTGACTGAGGAAGGTGTCCAGGGACAGAGTCAGGGCTGAATGACTGGGGTGCCTCCACTCACCTGGCCAGACTCTGACCCACCTACCTCAGCTGGGGTGAGGGGCACCCCTCAAAGTCATGTGGTTCCCAATTATCCCACTCCCCACTCCAGTCTCTGTCTTAGCCTTAGCCCTTCATTCTCAGGGCTTGGCTGAGGGGAACAAGCATTTGCTGAAACTTGAAAAACAAAAACAGGAAAAATTGTACATGGTACATTTTTTTAAGAAAAAATAAAAAAGAAAATAAATTCTTGTTTGGAAACTTGAACTAAGCTCTGTTTTTTTCTGTTGAGAGTGTGAATGGGGATGGGAGCCCCGAGGAGCTGGAATTCGGCTCTTTCTGAGGTCTTAGGCTAGGTCTGCTGGATCCTTGTTGGTTTTTCGAGGTAGGGTCTCGCTCTAGCCCAGGCTGACCTGGATCTCACTATGTGACCTCAGCTCAGTGACCCTCCTCCCTCTGCCTCCCGAGTGAGTGCTGGGATTACGGATTCTTACACTGGTTCTGTGAATGCCTTCAGCCCGGGGGGAGATCACACAGGCCTCCTTCAAGGACGGGCCTGAGCAAAGTGACATGCTCCAGAGGCTGTAAGACTCTGCAAGGGGACCAGAGCTGACGGTCTCTCGGGCTCAGATGTGGAAAGCGCTGTCGGTGCCTCGGGAAAGGAGAGGAGAAGAAAATCTGTGCCGATCATCGGCAAAGTTAGGCGCAGTTACCATGGCAACGGGAATGGGGTCAGTCCCCAGTGGGAGGGCTGGACACACTGCAGGGCCGCCAGAGGATGTCACTACGGCAACGAGTTCGCTCCCATCCCCAGGCGGCCATTGTGACAGGTGGTGGGTAAGGAGCTCCGCCGAAGGGCTCTCCGGATCCTTCCATGCGGAGCATCGCCCGGAGCTCGGTTCTCGGCCATCAGAACCGATCGGCGAGCCCGGACCGTCTCTTCAGAGACGGCGTTTCCCAGGGAACCACGTGACCCGCGCACCGGCGCGTGCAGCCAATTGGGTGAGCGCGGGGCCGGGCGGCGGAAGTCGGCCGGGGGGCGTGGCGCCGCGGGAGGAAGGGCCAGGTGCTCCGCGCGGCCGCTCTGCTCTGCCCGCCCGCCCGCCCGCGTCTCGTTGGTTCCGGAGGTCTCGGCGGCTGTGGGACATGCTGGCCCGCGCGGCGCGGGGCACGGGAGCCCTTCTGCTGAGGGTGAGGAAGAGCCCACGGCCCGAGGGGGGCGCGAGTCCAGCTCTGAGAGCCGCGGGGCTCCGAGGCCCCCAGGATGGAGGCCCTTCCGCGTGAGCTCAGCGTCCTCTCGCTTTCCGTAGGGCTCCGTGCTGGCTGGCGGCCGCGCTCCGCGCCGCGCCTCCTCTGGGTTGCCCAGGAACACCGTGGTGCTGTTTGTGCCGCAGCAGGAGGCCTGGGTGGTGGAGCGAATGGGCCGATTCCACCGGATCCTGGAACCTGTGAGCCCCTCGTCCTCCTCATGCCTCGGGCCCCTCGCGCTTGTGGGCATAGGACCCCCCTTGGAGCCTGCCTGCACCCCTGGGCCATTCCTGGCGGTCCTGACCATCACACCCTTTCCTAGGACCCTACTGCCCACTCTCAGCTCCACGGGTCTGCCTAGAGATGGCTGTCCTGACTGCTTCCCCTGTCCTAGGTTCAGAGGCTCAGTTTTTCATTCCTGCCCTCTTAGGGTTCCCTGTCAGTAACACCCCAGCCTTCCGAAGACATCTCTTGGCAGGAGCTGTTGCTTTTCAGGGCATGTTCCATATGTAACTTTCTGCCTACTCCAGGGCTAGCTTAGATGCCAACTTGATCACTCCCATTCTTCTGAGGACCTATGACTCCTCTTCCCAGGGCTTGAACGTCCTCATCCCTGTCTTAGACCGGATCCGATATGTGCAGAGCCTCAAGGAAATTGTCATCAACGTGCCTGAGCAGTCGGCTGTGACTCTTGGTGAGGGGTACAGGGTGACAGGGGTGTTCTCCATCCATTAGGATTTAGTTGCCTAGGAGAAAGCTGGTTGGGACCTACAGGCCTAACCTCCCTGCATTTTGCTCTTGTTCCTTCTACAGACAACGTAACTCTACAAATAGATGGAGTCCTTTACCTACGTATTATGGATCCTTACAAGGTATCTGCCCCCTACTTTATCCAGCCTTCTGTATTGCCCTTTCACTAAAAGCCTGCGCCCAAGCTTATTATGCCATTCATGCCTTTTTCAGGCAAGTTATGGTGTGGAGGACCCTGAATATGCTGTCACCCAGCTAGCTCAGACAACTATGAGATCGGAGCTTGGCAAACTTTCTCTGGACAAAGTCTTCCGGGTAAGCTGATCTGGGCCTGAGGTAGGGTTTGAAGGCACTTGCTTTGCCCTCTGAAGTCTTTTCTGGATCAGATTAGGCTGAGAACTTCTCAGTTTAGGCCCCTGATAAATTGAGCTGTGCAGCTTACACTCCTCTTTCTGTAGGAGCGGGAATCCCTGAATGCCAACATTGTAGATGCCATCAACCAGGCTGCTGACTGCTGGGGCATCCGCTGCCTCCGTTATGAGATCAAAGATATCCACGTGCCTCCCCGGGTGAAAGAATCCATGCAGATGCAGGTGGGGAAGAGGACCTTGGGGAACTCCAGTCATAGTGGGACCTGGATTCCCTGTTGTGATAAGTATAGTTAGAGCTTCATCTGGCTTCTTGCTGATGCGTGTGTTGGGGCTTCCAGGTAGAGGCAGAACGGCGGAAACGGGCCACAGTTTTAGAGTCTGAAGGGACCCGTGAGTCAGCCATCAATGTGGCAGAGGGGAAGAAACAGGCCCAGATCCTGGCCTCTGAAGCAGAAAAGGCTGAACAGATAAATCAGGCGGCAGGTAATCAGAGGGTAGAGGCTGAGGAGGGAGCAGGGCATAGCTCTTTGAACATTAGTGCTGAGCAGGAACTTTGGTATACTGTCTTTTTATTATTATTATTCTTACAGGAGAGGCCAGTGCAGTTCTGGCTAAGGCTAAGGCCAAGGCTGAAGCTATTCGAATCTTGGCTGCAGCCCTGACTCAGCACGTGAGAGCCCACTGAATGGGAATGGAGAGTAGGGGGGCTGGATAAATGGTTCAGTGGTTAAAGGCACTTGCTTGCTTTCAAAGCTGACGCCCAGGTTCAATTCCCCAGTGCCCGCATAAAATCAGATGCACAATGTGGCACGTGTGTCTGGAGTTCGTTTGCATGGCAAGGGAATGGAGGACAGGAACAGATCATGGAAAGGGTTCTCTCATCTGCCCTTGAGGGGAGTTCCTGCCATTGTGGGCTCCATTGAGTCTTTACATTACAGTCCATTACAGTCTTTCTAGGAACTTGATTTTTCCACCCTCCCTAAATGTGTGATTGCTGATTTGATTCCCCTGTGGTCATAGAATGGAGATGCAGCAGCTTCACTGACTGTGGCCGAGCAGTATGTCAGTGCCTTCTCCAAATTAGCCAAGGACTCCAACACAATCCTACTGCCCTCCAATCCTGGTGATGTCACCAGTATGGTGGCCCAGGTAAGAACTCTTTGAGGACCAGCATAGAGTACCAATTCCAGCGGCTGAGGCTCACCCCCACCATCATTCCTGGCATATTGTGGTCTTTGGTTCTAGGCCTCCATTCTCTGGAGAGATTCCACTCACCCCTACAGATAAAAGAAGCTCTTAAGTTTACTGTTTTTGTGCAGATACTTGTGCCGTGTTACCTTGTTCTGATGGTTTATAGATTCCTTTAACTGACTGCAAAGCTTGTAAGACTTAGGCTTGAGGGAGTGAGAAAAATTAAGGGACTGCATAATTTCAGCACTCAAGATGAGAGGCAGGAGGATTCTAAGTTAGAGGACCCCATCTGGGCTACATGATAAGACCCTGTCTCAAAAAGAACAAACTATGCTCACTACCCACTTTTTAGCCATTGGTAGGTTGTAACATATCTTCTGTAGCGTGTCCTCATTGCTTTTTCTCATTTGCTCTCTTCAGGCTATGGGTGTATATGGGGCCCTCACCAAAGCCCCAGTGCCAGGAGCCCAGAACTCCAGTGGGAGCAGCAGAGATGTCCAGGGCACGGATACAAGTCTTGAAGAACTGGATCGAGTTAAGCTGAGTTAATGGAGATGGCTTGGCCAGGGAGTCTGGGGACAGGGACAGAACTCTATTCTGCCCCCTCTGCCAAGATTTTGGTTTTATTTTTTTATTTGAACTTATTAATCATGTAATAAATCTTCTAGTGTCTAATCAGAAATTGTCTTCTTTGATTGGTGAATGAAGTTAGAAAAGTCACTGGTGTTCTACTTAGACATCCACTCCCACCCTCCAGTCCTGTCAGGTTTTGGGATCTGGGATCTGATCCTCCTCCATGATCAAGAATGGACTTCAAGAGAAACTGAGAGTGTGGAAGGGTTAAACTATGTGTCCAAGCCAGACATGGTGGCTCATACCTATCATCCCAGCACTTGGGAGGTTTTAGGTAGGAGAATCACCATGAGTTGAGGCCAGCCTACAACTGTGACTACAGAGTGGGTTCCAAGTTTACCTGGACTAAAGTGAGACCCTACCTCAAAAACCAGAAAGGGAGAGAGGAGCTCGAGAGATGGCTTAGTGGTTAAGTACACTTCCTGAGCAAGCATGGGAAGGACTAGGACTGCCTGAGTTCAAATCTCCAGAACCCATACCAACAGCTGGGTGTGACTACACCCAGTCCTGCAGGGGAGCAGAGACCCAGGAATCATCAGAATCAATAAGAGACTGGCTCAGACAAGAACAGGCGGAGAATGATGGAATGGGACCCAATTTTTACTGCTTTGGTCACCATGATGCAGGTGAGGACATGGGGCACCATGAGGACACATATATTTGTATGCATGTATACACACAGACACATAAAACCAACCATGAAAAACACATCTGCCTAACTGTAGGCAGGGGAGTTTCGTCCCCTTCTTGCTAAATGTGGGAAATGGGAAAGTGGACTGCCCTGATAGGGTGGTACTGTACTGCTGAGTGCCTAAAGGAGTCTGGGGGGCTAAAGACATTTCTCATTTTTCCAAAACCATTTAATGATGTCTACCATGTACCAAGTTGAATATTAAGATACCAGGGTTACACAAGCAATTGAAAGGTGGTCATGTTGGCATATGCCTGTAATCCTAGCACTTGGGAGGCTACAGCATGAGGATTGTAAAAGTATAAGGCTAGCCTGAGGTACAGAGTGAAACTCTGTCTAAAAGTAAAAAATAAAGCTGCGCGTGGTGGCGTATGCCTTTAATCACAGCACTCCGGAGGCAGAGGTAGGAGGATTGCCATGAGTTCAAGGCCACCCTGAGACTACATAGTGAATTCCAGGTCAGCCTGGACTAGAGTGAGACCCTAGCTCAAAAAAACAAAGTAAAAAATAAAAAAGCCCTACCGCAGCAACAGAAAATTGAGACCCAGTGGCATGTGCTTTCACAGAATCCAAGGTTAGATAAGAAATACAAGGAGGCAGACTGAGAAAGCCCAATGCCATGACTGAGGTTCTAAAATAAGTGGAAGGTTCCTGCAAGCCACGTTAATATACTCACTAAAATGGAGAAGGGGAAGCAGACCCACCCATTTGGACACCTGGAAGTGGAGCTGACAGAAGCTTGCACAGCAAAGGCCCAGCTTAACTGCTGCACCATCTCTCCAGCCCCTTACAATTTTTTTTTTAATTTTATTCATTTTCAAGCAGAGAGAGAGAGAGCACACCAGGGCCACCATCTTGTGGGTCTGGCTTATGTGGGTCCTGGGGAATTGAACCCGGGGCCTTAGACACTGGAGGCAAGTGCCTTAACCGCTGAGCCATCTCTCCAGCCGGCCCCTTACAATTTTTAATGTGAAATTAAAAAAAGTAAATTCAGTAATTTTTAATATACTCACTAGTTTTTGCAGCCAACTTAGAGCTCCCTTACACCAGATTTTACTCTATTTATTCATTCATCCATAATAACAATTTGGGTTTCACCTTTTGGT
>PVHP010008749.1:32875-52604 GCA_004024765.1 Zapus hudsonius
GTATCAACAAGAGTCAAAGATAAAGACTTCCCCCCTAAACAAGAGCCACGCCTGGCCCGAGGGACTGTCCTTCCCGATCCTTACTGATCCTGAGAGCATGTGACCACCTGAGCCCTCCACCCAACCTCATGTGACCACCTGGACCCCAACCCGAACATTTTTCCCCTTAAAAACCCTGATCTAAACCTGCCTCATGCGCCTTTTTGCCACCCTTGGTGAAAGTGCCCGGCAGCTCGCTTTTCCTCCTATTAAAACCTTTCCTTTCAGAGTGGTCTCTCGTGGTCATTTCCATTCTAACATTGGTGATTATGATTAATGTTATATGAACATTCATGTAATATACTTCCTCTAGCAGGGTTCTGCCTGCTGAAGACAAAGTGGGAAATTTAATAAGGCTTTGGGGGCCTACATTTACATTGAAACCATCACAGATGTTGACAATATTTCATGTGTTTATTGGCTATTTGTATATCTTAAAGTATGTCTAGCCAGAGACCCTATGTTCATTTTTAAAAAATATTTATTCATTTTATAGCAGAGAGATACAGAGAGAGAGAAAAAGAGAGAGAGAGAAAACCAGGGCCACCACCTTGTGGGTCTGGCTTTTGTGGGTACTGGGGAATCAAACTGGGGGCCTTAGGCACTGTAGGCAAATGCCTTAGCCACTGAGCCATCTCTCCAGCCCCCTATGTTCAATATTTTTTTAAATCGCAGTTTTTGCTTTTTTAAAAAAATTTAGAAGCCGGGCATGGTGGCGTACACCTTTAATCTCAGAACTCGAGAGGCAGAGGTTGGGGGATTGCCGTGAGTTCAAGGCCACCCTGAGACTACATAGTGAATTCCGGGTCAGCCTGGGCTAGAGTGAGACCCTACCTCAAAAAAAAAAAAAAAAAAATTAGGCCAAGAGTGGTAGCACATGCCTTTAGTCCCAGCACTTGAGAGGCAGAGATAGTAGGATTGCTGTGAGTTCGAAGCAAACCTGAGACTACATAGTGAATTCTAGGTCAGCCTGGACTAGAGCGAGATCCTACCTCAAAAAAAATTTTTTTTGCAAGCAGAGAGAGAGAAAGAGAGAGAGAGAGAGAATGGATATGCCAGGGCTTCTAACTGCCGCAAACAAACTACATATGCATATGACACTTTGTGCATCTGGCTTCACCCTGGTTGTTGGGCTTTTCAGGCAAGGGCCTCAACCACTGAGTCATCTCTCCAGCCTTTGGGGTTTTAAAAAAATTATTTGATAGTGAGAGAGTATAGGAGCACCAGGGCCTCTTGCTTCTTTAAATGAACTCCAGATGTATGCATCTAGCTGTACATGGGTACTTGGAAATTGAACCCATACCGGCAGACTTTGCAAGCAAATAAATCCCTTTAATCACTGAGCCATCTTCCCCAGCCCCTCCTTTCTCTTTTTTCATTTTTTTAACTTTTAAAACCTTTTTATCAATAGCTTCCATAATTATAGACAATAAACCATTACAATTTCCTCCCACTCTCTGCCATATCTCCCCCCAATTAGTCTCTTTTATTTTGATGTCATCATCTTTTCCTCCCATTATGAAGGTCTTGTGTAGGTATTACCAGGCACTTTGAAGTCATGAGTATCAAGGCCATTTTGTGTCTGGAAGTTTGCATTGTAAGCAGTTTTACCCTTTTGTGGTAGTTTTGAATAAATATCCCCCAAAAGAATTAAAGGTTTATTATAATTGTGAATTGTCTGAGGAAATGTCACTTTGGCCTAGCTTCCTGGGGACTAGTCCTTTCTAATTTGGATGTAAAATACTAAGGATAGATATGCAAAAGAAGAGCCGAACCCTGGTCTGGAGTTCTGCTTTTTTTGTGAATCACTGTATGTTATAGTGTGTTTGCTTGC
This sequence comes from Zapus hudsonius, assembly GCA_004024765.1. Lineage (NCBI taxonomy): Eukaryota > Metazoa > Chordata > Mammalia > Rodentia > Dipodidae > Zapus > Zapus hudsonius. Next base: position 34,749 of record PVHP010008749.1, read on the forward strand.
TTGTTTCTGGTGGTGGGTTCTCTCTGTCTCTGCTTGCTTCTGTGAAAAGGGGCCAACCTTTCCTTAACTTCCCCTGGATCTGTTCAATAAATATTTTCCTCCCCTAATCGTGCCTGGTTTGAAGATTCATCCCAGCGGCGTGTGGCTGACTACAACACCTTCCTTTGGCTCTTACAATCTTTCCACCACCTCTTCCACAATAGACCCTGAGCCTCGGAAAGTGTGATAGAGATGCCCCAGTGCTGAACATTATACTGTCATTTCTTCTCAGCACTATGGTGTCTTTTGAGTCATCCCAGTGGTTACCACCATCTGAAAAAAAGAAGCTTCTCTAGGCAAAAGTGAGAGTAGCATGATTATATGGGTATAAACATTTTTTAAAGTGCTTATAAAGACAGTTTGATGGGCATAATATATTGTTAGAGAAAAATTAAAAATTAGAATAAAAGTAGAAAATCTCAGGACAAGAGGGAGCTAATTATTAATAAAAGGAAGTAGGAAAAGTAAAATATCTACCTCAGAATGGTATGTTGGGGCTCCCCCACCTCACCCTGCCCCTATAATCCTGCCTTTGTTTCCCTGTAATCTTGCTTCTGTGGTTAAACCCAGTAAAGACTGAGAATGGGCTCTATAGATATGGAAAGAATGTGCAAATGCCCAGGTTACTGGAAAAGCCTGTAAAGATTCCCTGAATTGTGATGTATGTTTGGATTCCTTTAAAGCATCTGCTGAACTTAGCTCTTGGCTTTTTGTTGCCTCTGTCCGGCTATGGATACGCACTTGAGCCCTAGGCATGCCTGGTTATTTTTAATAAAACCCTTTGCGTGTTGCATAGGAGAGTTGGTCAGAGTCTTCTTTTGAGTCGGGGGTCCGGGGTCCTAACAATATGTATTTAGCCAGACAGCTGCAGGCATTACTCCCCTAGGACTCATGACCTCCCCTGCCACAGGCTTTTGACTAGGTCTTCAGTACTAGGCATGTATTCTCTCCTGTGGAGAGCAATTGGTTTTCCCCACAATAGACCACTATTGCACATTTGGCCTGGCTGGCCGGTCTTGAGGCTTGCAAGATCCACTGCTGTTCACCACTGTTGATGACTTCTCTCTCCCATAGGGCTGCAGTAGCCATTGCTTTTTCCAGTTTTCTGTCAACTGGTTAACAGGGAGGAGGTTTCCAGTTAGCTCCAGCTTGATTTCTCAGTGACCTGCACCCAAACATGTGTAGTCTTTAGCAATAGGGTTTTCGAGGTAGGGTCTCACTCTAGCCCTGGCTGATCTGGAACTCACTATGTAGTCTCAAGGTGGACTAGAACTGATGGGGAACCTCCAACCTCTGGATTGGGATTAAAGGTGTCTACCACCACACCCACAGGAGTGAATTCCACCAGTTGGAATCAGATGAGCAAAAAGGAAAAAATGTCCATATATGAGTGGGAGGCTGTGCTCTTAGGGTTTTTGTTTGTCTGTCTGAAGCAGGGTCTCTAGTCCAGGCTGGCCTCCAACTCAGGGTGATCCTCCTACCTCATCCTCCTCCGTGCTGAGTTTAAAGCATGGGTTCAACATCCAGCTCATGCTCTTAGTTTTAATGAACAACGTACAGTAGTTTCCTGAACTTTTTTTTCTTTCATCTTTAGGTACACTCCCAGCTGTCGCCCCTCCCTATTCCCGCCAATTTGGCTTAGTCCTTTGCTGGAAGTCTTTAGTTTTTGGGGTTTTTTATTTTATTTTTGAGGTAGGCTCTCACTCTAGCCCAGGCTGACCTGGAACTCACTCTGTAGCGCCAGGCTGGCCTGGAACTCACAGGGATCCTCCCACCTCTGCCTCCCGAGTGCGCTGGGCCAGTATTTCATTGACTTGCCTTCGGAGAGCGTGCGGGAGCCCCGTCGTTCTAGCTACGAAGTCCGCCCAGGGGCCGGCAGGTGGCAGCCGAGCTCCGGCCAGGACGCTCTGCCCCGCGCCTCGCTGGTGCCGGGCCGCCGCCGCCGCCGCCGCCGCCGCCGCCACTTCCGGGCGCCCGTCCAGGTGAGCCCCGTTCCCGTCACCGAAGCCCAGGTGCGCCTTCCCTGCCCCAGCTTGCTGTCGGGGTGCCCAGCACTGGGGCACACGGAGGGGGCGCGGCCGCCTGGGCCCCGAGTTCCGGAGAGCCCCGCTGACCGGGACCCCGGCGCCCGGAAGCCCGCGCCGGCTCCTCCCCTCGCCCCGGGCCCGCTCCCGGGTCCCTGCCCGCCCCGGCCGCCCAGCCGGGAGGGGTCAGCCGCTGGAAAGCTGGTCCAGAGACGGTCTGGCTTTTGGAGTAGCTTTCGTCATGGACATGCTTTGACAGCATGAGGATGTAGATCCCCGGGCTGTCCCTCAGGTCCTGAATCAGCAGGTGGAGCATGGGCGGGGGGGGGGGCGATGCTTGTGGACTGCCATTCCTCAGGCTTCAGCCACCTTCTTTGAGAAGGGGTCTTTTATTGTCCTGGAACGTCCCAAGTAGGCTAGGCTGGCCAAGGCACCCCGGGGATCTTCCTGTCTCAGTTTAGCCCGCGCTGGGATTACTAGTCCACTTACAGGACAGACTTTAAGGCAGGGCTCCACTAGCCCAAGCTGACCTGGAATTTACCGTATAGCCACTCAGGGTGATCCTCCTACCTCAGCTTCTCAAGTGCTAGGACTAAAGGTGTGTGACATCATGACTGGCTCGGACTTTTATTTATTTATTATTTATTTATTTCGAGCAGAGAAGGGGGTATAGGAGTGCCAGGGCCTCTTTGCAAACAAACTCCACACATACTCCACTTTATGCATCTGGCTTTACATAGGTACTAGGGATTTGAACCCAGGCCATCAGGCTTTCCAAGCAAGTGCCTTTCACCACTGAGCCATCTCTCCAGCCCCCCTCCCCCCTTTTTTTTTCCGAGGTAGGGTCTTCCTCTAGTCCTGGCTGACCTGGAATTCACTATGTAGTCTCAGGGTGGCCTTGAACTCATGGTGATCCTCCTGCCTCAGCCTCTGGAGTGCTGGGATTAAAGGCGTGCGCCACCATTCCCGGCTCCTCCCCCCCCTTTTTTAAAATGTGGATTCTGGGCATTGAACTCAGGTCTTCATGCTTACAAGGCAAGGGCTTTACTGACTGAGCTATCTCATCTGCTTCTGGAAGCAGCATTTTGTTCTTGTATTTTCAACATAAGAGTCTCACAGTCTAGCCCAGGCTGACCTGGCACTCACTCTAGTCACAGGCTTGCCTCAAACTCACAGCAGTCTTCCTATCTCTGCCTCCTGCGTTCAAGGATTAAAGGCATGCGTCACCAGGTTCTGCATAAGCTGCATTTTAAATAGCTCAGGATCTCTCCCTCAGAGATATTGGTATAACTAGTAGAGAGAAGCATTGGAATGAGTTGGCTATGGGGTTGTATGTCCCGGAAGTGTTCTGAGAGGAAGTGATTCTAGTTGGATGTTGTATTGAGGGCCAGAATATCTCCTGGCTCTTTGTTTCAAGATGCTAAAAACCCCTCCCCATTCTCTACCAGGATGCAGAAGGTCTCGGTGCTGCTCTTCTTGGCCTGGGTCTGTTTCCTTTTTTATGTTGGCATTGTCCTCTTCACCAGTGGCTTCCTTCTTACCCGTTTGGAGCTCACAAACCAAAGCAGCTGCCAAGAACCTCCAGGCCCTGGTTCCCTGCCATGGGGGAGCCAGGGGAAGCCCGGAGCCTGCTGGATGCCTTCCCGGTTCTCTCGAGTTGTGTTGGTGCTGATAGATGCTCTGCGATTTGACTTTGCCCAGCCCCAGCGCTCACATGTGCCTGGGGAGCCTTCTGTCTCCTTGCCGTTTCTGGGAAAATTAAGCTCCTTGCAGAGGATGCTGGAGCTCCAACCCCATCATGCCCGACTGTACCGATCTCAGGTGGATCCCCCCACCACTACCATGCAGCGCCTCAAGGCCCTCACCACTGGCTCACTGCCCACCTTCATTGATGCTGGCAGTAACTTTGCTAGCCATGCCATAGTGGAAGACAATCTCATTAAGCAGCTCACCAGTGCAGGTCAGTACAGTCTCATTTTAAGCTAGGCATAACTGGGCCTTTAAAGGTTAGGGAACCAGAACTTTGGGAGTCTAGGTACATGCTTGGCTGTATAATATGGGAATTGAGGAGAAAGAGATGAGTCCTCATCTGTAGTGGGAAAGCTTCCTAAAGGTGAATTGTTGACCCTAGTGGTTAAGGAGATGCTCGATGGAATTCCTTAGGGTGTGTGGTTGGGATTTCTTGTACGTCTATAAGGGTCTCCTCTCCTATTCTCCCCTGCCCTGATTCCTGTTCATGTACTGACTGCCTCTCTTGTCCTCGCAGGGAAGCGTATTGTCTTCATGGGAGACGATACCTGGAAAGACCTTTTCCCTGGTGCTTTTTCCCAAGCATTCTTCTTCTCATCCTTCAATGTCAGAGACCTGCACACAGTGGACAATGGCATCCTAGAACACCTCTATCCCACCAGTGAGCATTTAGCCCATGCCTAAGCCTGATAGCTGGGGCGGACGGCTTTAGTCTATGGATTCTGGGCCTCGTGGATGTAACATCCTGGCCTTGTGTCTCTGGACATAGAGGAATGTCAAAGCCTGGCTGGCTTGTGGAGTGAGCCTTCCCCTGTGCTCAGTGTTCTCTCCTTCACAGTGGACAGTGGTGAATGGGATGTGCTCATCGCTCACTTCCTGGGTGTGGATCATTGTGGCCACAAGCATGGCCCAAACCACCCTGAGATGGCCAAGAAACTTAGCCAGATGGACCAGGTGATCCAGTGAGTGTGGGGCATTGGCTGGAGGAATTGGTTTTTTGTTTGAGAATCTCAGGATATATGGTCCCACAAGAAAAGTCTTTATTTAGAGCCTCTTTTCTGGCTGAATTCTTTTACAGGCATTTCTTTCTTTCTTTCTTTCTTTCTTTCTTTCTTTCTTTCTTTCTTTCTTTCTTTCTTTCAAGCTAGAGGTATCATCTGTGTTGAATAACTCAATATGTGGCCTTGGGCAGCAGGGTAATGTCTAAAGAAGTGTCTTTTTGCCAGAGCTCTAGGCCCTGTTCATGGAAGTCAGTGATGGGGATAAACGGGCCTCTGAAAAGAATCTTTCTCTCTCCCAAACTCTTAACACATTTCTTGCACCCCGCCTCAGGGGAGTTCTGGGACATCTGAAGAATGACACACTGCTGGTGGTGGCTGGGGACCACGGGATGACCATGAATGGGGACCACGGAGGAGACAGTGAGCTGGAGGTCTCTGCTGCGCTCTTCTTCTATAGCCCCACAGCCATCTTTTCCAGTGCTCCACCCAAGGTGAGGCCTGAGGTGTGCCTTTTCTGCATCCCCCCATCATGATACTGAAAACCATGATCTGGGTATCCCCCATTCTCGTGTCTTACCTAGGCCCTTATGGCCTCCTTTCCAATCACTGACTTCGGCTTTGTAATGAACTCATTGACTCTTTTTCTTTCTTTCTAGGAGCCAGAGGTTGTTCCTCAAGTAAGCCTTGTGCCCACCCTGGCCCTGCTGCTAGGCTTACCCATCCCGTTTGGGAACATCGGGGAAGTGATGGCTGAGCTGTTCTCAGGAGGCAGTGACTCCCATTCCCACTCCTCTGCCCTAGCCCAAGCCTCTGCTCTCCATGTCAATGCCCAGCAGGTAGGTGAGGAGGCTAGACTTCCAGGTGATAAAGCACAATGGCCACCTCATTGTCCTTGTTCCAGTGTTAACTTCACCTTGTCCCTTGTCCATTATGCATTCCTTCCCCTTTCCTGGATAGAATTTGAATCCTTGATTTCCATGAACCTTCTTTCATAATACCTATCATTGTCTCTGCCCTGTTCTGCCAGGTGTCCCGATTTCTTCATACCTACTCAGCTGCTACTCAGGATCTCCAAGTTAACGAGCTTCATAGGCTGCAGAAGCTCTTCTCCAAGGCCTCTGCTGACTACCAGCGACTTCTGCAGAGTCCCCAGGGGGCTGAGGCTGAGGCAACAATACAAACTGTGATTGCTGAGCTGCAGCAGTTCCTGAGAGGAGCTCGGGCTATATGTCTGGAGTCTTGGGCCCGGTTCTCTCTGGTCCGCATGGCAGGGGGTGCTGCTCTCTTGGCCGCTACCTGTTTTCTCTGCCTGTTTGCATCCCAATGGACAACATCCCCAGGCTTCCCCTTCTGTCCCCTACTGCTGATATCTATAGCTTGTGGCCTGGCTGGGGCCATACTATATGCTGGACTCTTGGCAACTACTGGATTGAAGCTGGATTTAGTGATTCTAGGGACTATGGCTGCAGCAGGCTCACTTCTCCCTTTTCTGTGGAAAGCTTGGGCTAGCTGGGGCTCCAAGAGGTCTTTAGCAACCCGGCTTCCTATCCCTGGGCCTGTCCTATTACTCTTGCTCATTCGCTTGGCTGCCTTCTTCTCTGATAGTTTTGTTGTCGCTGAGGCCAGGGCCACACCCTTTCTTTTGGGTTCTCTTATTTTATTCCTGGTAGCCCAACTTCACTGGGAGGGCCAGCTGGTGCCATCTAAGTTGCTCACCACATCCCGCCTTGGCTCTTCTGTCCCAACAGGCCCCCCACAGCACAGTGGCACATATGCCCCGAGGCTTGGAGTTGGGCTTCTTTTATGTACAAGGCTAGCTGGGCTTTTTCATCGCTGCCCTGAAGAGACACCTGCTTGTCACTCCTCTCCCTGGCTGAGTCCTCTGGCATCCATGGTGGGTGGTCGAGCCAAGAATTTGTGGTATGGAGCTTGCGTTGGGGCACTGGTGGCCCTGTTAATTGCTGTGCGCCTGTGGCTTCGCCGCTATGGTAATCTCAAGAGTCCTGAGCCCCCTGTGCTCTTTGTGCGCTGGGGGTTGCCTCTCATGGCACTGAGCACTGCTGCCTACTGGGCATTGGCATCAGGGGCAGAGGAAGCACCCCCGCGTCTCCAGGCCCTGGTTGCTGGGGCGTCAGTTGTGCTGCCTCGGGCTGTAGTGGGACTGGCTGCCTCAGGACTCATGCTGCTGCTCTGGAGACCTGTGACAGTTCTGGTGACGTCTGGGCCAGGTGCTTCAAGGACCAGGACTATCCTCACTCCTTTCACAGGCCCCCCCACTTCTCAGGCTGATCTGGATTATGTGGTCCCTCAAATCTACCGACACATGCAGGAGGAGTTCCGAGGCCGGCTAGAGAGGACCAGGTCTCAGGGTCCCTTGACGGTGGCTGCTTATCAGTTGGGGAGTGTCTACTCGGCTGCTATGGTCACAGCCCTCATCCTGTTGGCCTTCCCACTTCTGCTGTTGCATGTGGAGCGCATCAGCCTTGTGTTCCTGCTTCTGTTTCTGCAGTGCTTCCTTCTCCTGCATCTGCTCGCTGCTGGGATGCCCGTCAGCAGCCCTGGTAAATCCAGATCTCAGCCCTCATTCATGTAAGGACAGTGCACTCCAGCCCCTTGTTCAGAGGAAAGGGTTGCTTCTTGAATTCCTCGCCTTGTCACAGGGTCTCATGCCCCTCATAGTTGGGAAGATCTTCGATGTCTTCTCTTATCTGCCATCACTGTGCCAATCCTTCCCATTGGCTATCACAGTTCATGGAGATGGGAGACATGGAGTCCTCCAGGACTCATTTCTTAAGGAATGCTACATCCTCATGAGCACATTCCCTGATTTTCCAGTAATAGCAGTAGCACATTATGAATATGTTATGGCATAATGAGCTCTGTGTGTGTGAGAGAGAGAATGAGATTGAACACAGTGGGATTCAGATTAGGGAGTAGGGCTTTGTGGCATAGATGGAATTGGAATAGCAGTGTTGACTCCAGGGGGGTTGGGGACGTGAATAAGAGACTGTGAATTAGCACTGAATTACTCTGAGTGTGATCTTGGATTTAGAGGAGGAAATGTGATTGTAAAGATGCATATCTTTTCTTCCAGGTCCTTTTATTGTGCCATGGCAGGCCGTCTCAGCTTGGGCCCTATTGGCTACCCAGACCTTCTACTCCACAGGCCACCAGCCTGTCTTTCCAGCCATCCATTGGCATGCAGCCTTCGTGGGATTCCCAGAAGGTCATGGCTCGTCTACTTGGCTGCCTGCTTTTCTAGTGGGGGCCAACACCTTTGCCTCCCACCTCCTCTTTGCAGGTACTGCTTGTTTTCCTCCCCCCAGCTCTTTACTATGGTTTTGTGGGGGTGGGGACCCTTGGATTTGGATCAGAGGATGGGGTTTTGTTGGCTCCTTGGAATTTCTTGGCCCTCCCAAACTCTTCTGAGCCTGAGCCAACTGGGGTGATTGGGGAACCAGGGTGGACCAGGGTCCTCCGTTGATGCCAGCTCTGTCTTCCCCTGAGGTAGTAGGTTGCCCACTGCTCCTACTCTGGCCCTTTTTGTGTGAGAGTCAAGGGCCAAGGAAGAGGCAGCATCCCCCAGGGAGCAAAGCTGAGGCCAGAGGCAGCATTGAGGAGGAAGAGGAGGAGCCACTGATGGAGATGCGGCTCCGGGATGCTCCTCACCACTTCAATGCAGCGCTGCTGCAACTGGGCCTTAAGTACCTCTTTGTCCTTGGTGTTCAGGTGGGTGTAGGGGAGAGATCATAGAGCTGGTGACCTTTTCTCATGTGTGCACTCCACGCTTTTCCATAGTTTCAAAAACTCTGGGAAAGGTTGGGATGGTGACACATGCCTTTAATCCCAGTACTCGGGAGGCAGAGGTAGGTGGATTACCATGAGTTCGAGGCCACCGTGAGTGAATACCAGGTCAGGGTTAGAGCAAGACCCTATCGCAAAAAACAAAAAAACAAAACAAGCAAAAAAAAAAAAAAAACAAAAAAGAACCCCTGGATAGAACCTTGACAGAGGTTCACATAAGTGATGTTATTGCCCAGACCTAGACTGCAAATGACAGGTTTTAAATTTTATTTTTAAATAAGTCCTTTATTTATTTATTTATTTTTTTTTGGGGGGGGGGTTTCGAGGTAGGGTCTCACTCTAGCTCAGGCTGACCTGGAATTCACTATGTAGTCTCAGGGTGGCCTCGAACTCACAGTGATCCTCCTACCTCTGCCTCCCAAGTGCTGGGATTAAAGGCATGCGCCACCATGCCCGGCTAAATAAGTCCTTTAGTATGGTGCTTTTGGTAATTTTATTATTTATTTTTAAAATATTTTTATTTATTTGCAGAGAGAAAGAATGGACACACCAGGGCCTCCTGCTACTGCAAACAAAGTTCAGATACATGCACCACTTTGTGTATCTGGCTTTATGTGGGTGCTAGGGAATAAAAACCAGGCCATCAGGCTTTGTAAGCAGGTTCCTTTAACCACTGAGTCATCTCTCCAGTTCTCAAATGGCTGTTTTTTTTTTCTTTTTGGATTTTTTTCAAGGCAGGATTTTACTCTAGCCCAGGCTAACTTAGAACTCACTCTGTAGTCCCAGGATGGCCTAGAACTCACAGCAATCCTCCTACCTCTGCTTCCCAAGTGCTGGGATTAAAGGCATGTGTAACCATGCTCAGCAAATGAAAGGGTCTCCCCCCCCCTCTCCCGAAGTAGGGTCTCGTTCTAGCCCAGGCTGACCTGGAATTCACTAGATAGTCTTAGGGTGGCCTTGAACTCACATGATCCTCCTACCTCTGCCTCTCAAGTGCTGGGACTAAAGGCATGTGCCACCACACCCAACTAAATGGCAGGTTTTTTAAAATATTTTTTATAAAGGGAGAAGCATTGAACAAATGAGAAAGAGAGAGAAAGAGAGAGAGAGAGAGAAAGAGAGAGAGGAGAGAGAGAACGAGAACACCACTGCAAACAAGCTCCAGGTGCCTTTGGCTTTAGTGGGGAATCAAATCTGGTCCATCAGGCTTTGAAAGCAAGTGCCTTTAACTGCTGAGACATCTCTCCAGCCCCTCAAATGGCAGTTTTGAGACTTAAACCTGGGTTTTCTTATTCTAGCCTTGGATTGTTTCCTTGCTACAACCTATATCCAGGCCTTGCTAGTTGCATTTCTGTATTGTTCTATTCATGAGCATACTGGAAAAGCTGCAGTTATGGTAAAGAATCTTCTCTAAATTGTAGCCCAGAGGCAAAAAAAAGTGTCACTGGCTTATTTTTCTACCCTGGGAGGGAGAGCCTGAATGTGAGCATTAAGCCAGATGATGACTTGCCTAGTTCATGTACTAAGTCAGACATTGGGCCAGGACAGGAATTGGGTTTTTCCCCCAGCGGCACACACTACTCTCCTTCTTTCATCCCAAGGACCTTCTGCAGCTTTCCCTTTGTCCTGCTTCCTCCTCTTCTCCCCTCCCTAGTAACTCAGTGCCTCCTTTTTTCCCGTAGATTCTGGCCTGTGCCTTAGCAGCCTACATCCTCCGTAGACATCTCATGGTCTGGAAGGTGTTTGCCCCCAAGTAAGTGGGATTTCTGGAGGAGGTGGTATGGAGGGAGAGGCTTTGAGCAAACTCTGGACATCCTGAGTAGATGAGGTTTTGCCTCTGTAGGGAAAGGCATTACTATTAGTACTCCATCTTTCTTCACAGGTTCATTTTTGAAGCCATAGGCTTTGCTGTGAGCAGTGTGGGACTTCTCATGGGCATAGCTTTGGTGATGCGAGTGGATGGTGCTGTGAGTTCCTGGTTCAGAAAACTAGTTCTGGCTCAGCAGAGGTAGCCCGGGCTGCAGGTGCTGATACTATCCATGGAAAGAGCTGGAGAACAATCTAGCCAAACCTGTATAGGTGCTGGATGATCTGTAAGAGAGACTCAGCCACATCTCTTACCACCATGAGTCCAAGGGCTGCTTACTTTGGGACTTCATTATTTTATAATCCAGAATCACAATGAAGCCTGGCCCCTAACTTCTGATTTGGAAGCATCTGAAGGACTATAGGGGTGGTCTCCAAAGTGGAATAAAATAATAATAAATATGTGTTTCAGAATTGTGGGGAAGCTCAACATGTCCTGTAAGGCTGGCCAGGAACAGATTGAACTATTCCTCTCAGGCAGGGCCTGCTACACCGGAGAACCTTTGGCAAGAGTTTGGAGTTGTCTGAATTCGCTGCCCCAACTTCTTCCCAAATCATTCCTATTATCCCACTCGCATTTTCTTTTGCCATTCAATATATGAGCCTCTGCATTTTGTCTAATAACAGAGAAGGCTAAGAAGACAAGGTAGGCATCATGGAGCACAAAGACTTGACTTTCAATCCTTGAATCCTCCTTCTCTTCCCCGTGGTGTCCTTGCGCACAGACCACCTGCCCTTCTGAGGAAGCTCTCTCCAGCCTCTACCTTATCAGACCAGTTTGCCCATCTCAGAGAGCAATGATTACTCCTGACATGAAGCCAAGACTGTTTGAATGTAATGCTTCTCGTGTATGTCTTCTGTGCCCCTGGACCACCAGCTATGTGTCATGTTAGAAGTGAGATTCTCCTGAAGATGTCCATCAAAGGATTTGGGAAGAAGCTCTGGAGAGAAGGGTTAGGATGGGGTTTGAACAGATGTTAAAACTATGGGACAGTCCATGATGGTGGCTCACACCTGTAGTCCCACCCTGGGGAGGCTGAGGTAGTAGGAGGATCATGGTAAATTCAAGATCAACCTGGCCAAGACTGAGACCTGCCTCAAAAAGATACAAACAAACTGGGCGTGGTGGCTAACACCTTTAATCCCAGCACTCAAGAGGCCAAGGTAGGAGGATTGCTGTGAGTTTGAGGCCAGCCTGATAACTACATAGTGAGTTCTAGGTCAGCCTGGGCTAGAATGAGACCCTACCTCAAAAACGTTTATAAACTATGTGGCAGTCCAGTATGGTGGTGCACACTTGTCATCTCAGCATTTGGGGGGATAAAAGTAGGAAGATCAGGAGTTCAAGATCATTCCTAACCACATAAAGAGTTTGAGGCTAGACAGGGCTACATGATACTCATGCCTCAAAAAAAAAAAAAAAAAATCAAGTCAGGTGTGGTCGCACAAACCTATAGTCCCAGCACTTGGGAGGTAAAAGAATTTCTGCAAGTTTGGGACTAGCCTGGTATACATAGTGAGTTCCAGGCTACTAAGCCTACATAGACCTTGTCTCAAAAAGGTAAAACAAAAGCCTACAAGTGTATACTTCAGTCCGAAGTACAGTCATAATGTACAGCCAATTACCAGTTCCAGAAGATTTCATCCCAAAAAGGAACTCTAGATATTAAGCAGTCTCATTCACCAGCCAGTGGTACCACTAGTTTGCCATATACTTCCTATAAATGGTATTATATTCAATATGTGCCTTTTGTAACTGGCTTCTTTCACTCGCTGTAATATTTTTTTTTTCTTACTGTAATATTTTCAAGCTTTATCTAAGCTTCTTTGTTCATTTAGTACTTGCTTCATTCCTTTCATGGCCAAATAATATTCCATTGTTAAGATGTACTATATTTTACTTCTCCATTCACCCAGTACTGGACATTTAGGTTCACATTTAGGTTTTTAAAAATGCTCCTTTGGGAATGGAGAGAAGGCTCAACTGTTGGAGGTGCTTGCTTGCAACATCTGATGTCCCTGGGTTTGATTCCCTAGTACCCACATAAAGCCAGATATACAGAGTGGTGCACACATCTGGAGTTCCTTTACAAAGGCAGGAGGCCCCCATGTGCCCATACTCTTTCTTCCTTGTTCTGTCTCAAGTAAATGAATAAAAATATTTTCTAAAATAAAAATAACACCTTTGGGTAGGTGTGGTGTTGCATGCCTTTATTCCCAGCAGAGGTAGAAGGATCACTGTGAGTTCAAGGCTAGCCTGGGACTATGAGAATGTTTCAGGTGAGCCTGGGCTAGAATGAGACCCTACCTTGAAAAAAAATGCTCCTTTGTCTATCCATGTATCAATTTTTGAACATGTGTTTTTTTTTTTTTTTTTTTGGTTTTTCAAGGTAGGGTCTCACTCTAGCCCAGGCTGACCTGGAATTCACTATGTAGTCTCAGGGTGACCTTGAACTCATGGTGATCCTCCTACCTCTGCCTCCCGAGTGCTGGGATTAAAGGCGTGCGCCACCACGCCCAGCTAAGAATATTTTTATTTGTTTGCAAGCAGAGAGAGAGAGACAGAGAAAATGGGTGTGCCAGGACCTCTAGCCACTGTAAATGAACTCCAAATGCATGCACCACTTTTTGCATCTGGCTTTATGTGAGTAATGGGAAATCGAACCTGGCTTGTTAGGTTTTACGGCAACTGCCTTAATCACTGAGCCATCTCTCCAGCCCATGGACTGGCTGTATACCTAGTGGTATATTGTAGAACTACTGGATCACTTGCGATCTATTTAATCTTCTAACTGGGCATGGATGCAGAAGAGTTGCCATATATTCAAGGCTAGCCTGGTCTACACAGCAAGTTCTAGGCCAACCTGGGTTACCTGACACCAAATGAAAGTCTAAAAAATGCTAGTCAGCAGTCATTTAAGAAAATAACCAAAACTTCCAGTTGTGGTGACACACACCTTTGATCCCAGCACTCGGGAGGTAGAGGTAGGAGGACCACCGTGAATTCAAGGCCAGCCTGAGACTAAATAGTGAATTCCAGGTCAGCCTGGACTAGAGCGAGATCCTACCCGTGGGGGTTGGGGTGCGGAACTGTTGGTGAAGATGTGGACAAAAAGGGAACTCATACACTGCTGGTGGGGAAGTAAGTAGTCCACTAGTGTAGCCACTACAGAAATCAGTATGGAGATTGCTCAAAAAACTTAAAATAGATGTACCATATGACCAGCTAAACTATTCCTGAGTACTTGCCCGAAGGAATGTGCAGGTACTCGCCCATCAGTGTCTTCTGCAGCACTAGTGACAATAGTGAAGTTGTGGAACCAACCTAGGTGTCCAACAACTGAGGAATAGATAAAGAAAATGCGTACATACACAATGGAACTGTTTTCAGCTGTAAAGAAAGCTGCTTTTCAGAAAAATTGATACAGAGATGATCATATTAGGCAAATTAAGTTAGTCTCATTTGTGGCTCCTAGAATTTTAAAAAATAGTTTTATTTATTTTCAAAGACAGGGAGAATGAGAGAGAAGAAATGGGTATGCCAGGGCCTCTAGCCACTGCAAATGAACTCCAGATACATGGGCCACTTTGTGCATCTAGCTTTACATGGATCCTGGAGAATCAAACCAAGGCTGACACTTTCCTAGCAAGGGTCTTTAACCGCTGAGCAACCTCTCCAGCTCCTGGTCCCTAGATTTTATAGATGACATGAAAGTAGAAGCAAAACTACAGGGGAACAGATGGGCGTAACAGGAGTAGGGTGTGATCAAAGCACACTGCATGCTCCCCAGTGGCTGGGGATACAGCTCGATAGTTAGAGGCACTTGCTTGCAAAGTCCAATGGCCTGGGTTCAATTCCCCAGTACCACATAAAGCCAGATGGACAAAGTGGCACATGGGTCTGGAGTTCATTTGCAGCTGCAGGAGGCCCTTGCACACCCATAGTCACTCTCTGTCAAATAAATAAATTTTTATTTGGTTTTCCAAAGTAGGGTCTCACTCTACCCCAAGCTGACCTGGAATTAGTCTCAGGCTGGCCTTGAATTCACAGCAATCCTCCTTCCTTAGCCTCTCAACTAAATTTTTTTTGTTGATGTTGTTAATGTAGGGTCTTGCTCTAGCCCAGGCTGACCTGGAATTCACTATGTAAGTCTCAGGGTGACCTCAAACTCACAGCAACCCTTCTACCGCTGCCTCCTGAGTGCTGGGATTAAAGGTACATGCCACCACGCCTTGCCAAATATTTTTTAAAAAACTTTAAAAAAATATTAAAAAAAAAAAAAACTAGCCTGGGTTAGAGTAAAATCCTGCCTAAAAAAGGAAAAAATAGGGTGAGGAGATGGCTCAGCGGTTAAAGGTGCTTGCTTGCAAAGCCTATCTGTCCCAGGCCCAGGTTACATTCTTCATTACCCATGTAAAGGCATATACACAAAATGGTGCATTCTTCTGGACGTCACTTGTAGTAGCAAGAGGCCCTGACACACTACTCATTCTCTGTAGCATAGGTGATATTCAAGGAAGCTGCGGGCCTGGAGCTCACTTCAAGCCTTGCAGGCAGTGGGCTGCTCAGTCTTTTTTCCCAGCACTTCTTCTGTCACCTTGGGGAGGGGCCCTGTGAGTCTTGTGAATTTCAGAAACTTCCTTCCACTTGTGAGCCTTGTTTTCTTCCTGAGCCTAAAGGAACTTTGGAACTCTCAGATTCTTAAGGAGCCTATGTGTTCATTTAGAACTTCCTAACAGGGCTGGAGAGATGGCTCTAACCGGCACTTTCTTGCAAAGCCTAATGACCTGGGTTTAATTCCCCAGTACCCACTTAAAGTCAGATGCACAAAGTGGCATATGCATCTGGAGTTCGTTTGCAGTGGCTAAAGTCTCATTCTCTCCTGTCTGTCCCTTTCTGCTTGAAAATAAACAGAAATATTTTTAGAACTCCCTAACAAACCTCCCTCTGGGCTGAAATGTTTCAATTTAGAAGAAATTGCTACAGAACTGACGCAGAGCTTTCATGACCTTTGCAAAGCACACCACCTCCAGGGACCTCTAAACTCTAGCTACCAAGCCAGAAAGCCTTCTAATCCCTATCCTTCTGGATGCTTGTGAAGATGTCATTCATATGCACGATTGCTGGTAGCCTGGTGGGATGCTGGTGGGAACCCAGCAAGGTCTGTCTATTCATTTTTTTTTTTCTTGTTACGATCACTGTATAGCCCAGGCTGACCTCAACCTCCAGATCTTGCTCTCAGCTCTCATGCTAGAATTACGGCCCATGCCACCATGCCCAGTTTTATTCAGATTCCTTCAAGGACAGGACCTCCATGGAATGAGGAGACCCAGGACCTTAGGCCCTACTATCAAATCCACCTTATCTCATGTCATTCTCTGTATATCAGCTAAAAGAAGGGAAAGGTAGAATTTGATTTTGGGTTTTTTTTGGGGGGGAGGGGTTCGAGGTTAAGGTCTTGCTCTAACCCAGACTGACCTGGAATTGACTATGTAGTCTCAGCGTGGCTTTTTTTTTTTTTTTTTTTTAACTTTGAGATAAGTTCACACACTCTTGCCCAGGCTGGCTTGGAACAAACCATCCTCCTGCTTCATCTTCTAGAACACTGGGATTACAGGCATGTATTACCTGACTGTTCAGCTTTTTAAAAAAACTTGCAAGATTGCATTACTCTAATAGCTAAAGATGTTCAACATTATTTTTATATGTTCCATATCATTCCTATATATTTTGGGGGTAAGTTTTCTAATTTTTTAATGTCTTTTAAGAACTTTTTATTGATAGCTTCCATAATTATAGACCATAAACCATTATGATTCCCTCCCCACCTTCGTACATATTTCATCTCCCTCTCAATTAGTCTGTTTTGTTTCGGTGTCATCATCTTTTCCTCCCATTATGTGTAGGGATTATCAGGCACTGCAAAATCATGAATATCAAGGCCATTTTGTGTCTGTAAATTTGCATTGTAAGCAGTCCTACCCTTCCTTTGGCTCTTACAATCTTTCTGCCACCTCTTCTGTAATAGACCCTGAGCCTCAGGAAGTATGATAGAGGTGTCCCAATGCTGAACACTCCGTCATTTCTTCTCAGCACGATGAT
The DNA here is from genome assembly GCA_004024765.1 of Zapus hudsonius. Taxonomy (NCBI): domain Eukaryota; kingdom Metazoa; phylum Chordata; class Mammalia; order Rodentia; family Dipodidae; genus Zapus; species Zapus hudsonius. The sequence goes on from PVHP010008749.1 coordinate 51,335, forward strand.
GCCTTTTACATTATCCCAGTGGTCACCGCCATCTGAAAAAAGCTTCTCAAGGCAAGAGTGAGAGTATTATTATTATTATTATTATTATTTGGGTATGCTTATTTTAAAATATGTGATTGTAAGGCAGTTTGGTTGGCATAGTCGATGCATTTATCCAGACAACAGCAGGCATTACTCCCCTAGGACTCATGACCTCCCTCACTATAGGGTTTTGACTAGGTCTTTAATACCAGGCATGTATTCCCTCCCATGGAGCGGGCCTCCAGTCCAATTAGAGAGCAATTGGTTTCCCCTTATTTTTTTTTATGTTTTAAAATTGATTTTTTTTTTGTTTTGGTTGAGACAGGGTCTCATGTAGGTCAGGCTGGCCTTGAACACACAATAGCTAAAAGTGACCTTGAACTCTTGATCATCATGCTTCTGCCTCCCAAGTGCCAGGATTACAGGTGTTCACCACCACCCCCAGCTTTAAAACTGACTTCAAATTTACAGAGTTTTGAAAATAAATTTTTGGTGGTGGTAGGGATTAAATCTAGGGTGAACCCAGAGCCTGGCACAGGACACCAAGAACTCTATCATTTATCATTGAACTACATACATAGCCTTGAGTTTTGTAAAACAATATTTTTCTTTTGAAACAGTCTCCTGATCTTCCTGCCATAGCTAGAATGCTGGGGTTACAGGCATATAGCACCACTACCAGTTGAGGTAGCCCAGGCTGATCAGGAATTCACTATGTAGTCTCAGGGTGGCTTCAAACTCATGGCAATCCTTCTACCTCTGCCTCCTGAGTGCTGGGATTAAAGGTGTGCACCATCACACCCGCCTGAAGTTAGCATGTATATTAAGTATATGTAATGCATTATATGACATTTTCATACATGTGTATCATGTACTTCAATTATATTTCACATGCCAATACCTCCCCTGTACCTCTCTCACTCCTGCTGATCCCCATCTCCCATAGTCCCTTTCTACTTTCATGTCTTGTGTGTGAGTGATGTTACATGAGCATGAAGGAGGGATTAATTACAGCAGCGTGGCAATTTACCAGTAGGAAATGTACCACCAAGGAAAATGTCTCTTCCTGCCCCCAGTTTAGGAGTTCTTCGTTTTAATGAAGTCCAATTTTTGTTTAATTGCTCCTCTCTCTCTCTCTCTCTCTCTCTCTCTCTCTCTCTCTCACACACACACACACACATCTATCTGAATATATGGTTTTGGTTTTGTTTTGTTGAGGTAGGGTCTTTTTTAATAAGAATGTTTTTTT